>JACYXH010000452.1:0-20000 GCA_026745465.1 Lota lota
TTCTTGTCTGGTTCTGCGTTGTTCGCCTGACACCATGGCACTATGTCACTCCCTCCCCCCCCTCCCCCCCCCCCCCCACCCCCCTATCTCCTTCAGTGTCAAGATCCCCATGCTCAGTGACTCTATAATTACTCTCCACCCAGCATCTGAATCTCCCCGGCCTGGCCCTTACCATTCTCCATCCTGCATGCCTTCCTTCTGCCTATCCTCTCTCCTCTTTTAACACCCCCCCCCCCTCTCTCTTTCTCTCCCTCCCCCTGCCAGCCAGAACTAAAATGACTCATCCAAGCTGACATTTAAGAGGCAATTAAGTCTGCTCGGATCCACTGTGGTATGAAAGCAATGAAAACCAGTAAAGATATCGGCAAAAACGGGTGACCCACAGCCTCCGAGAACGCCGAGAGAGCGACTACAACGGATGGCAGTGCCACCGTCGATCCAACGCTGGGACCCGCCCGATTTCATGCTACACCTTTTTTTTTATTTTTTTTCCCCCCTCGCCACCAGGAATAGCTATAAAAGAGACTTGTGGAGCACCACACGCAACGCGGCTGTTTCAAACCGGGTGAACGAGCGCACACTTCACGGTAGGAGCCTCAATGGACAGGATCCACTTAAAACCTAGAGGGCTATGATAATCCATTTAGGAGACTAATTTGCTCCCATTGTATCCCCCAGAGACCCTGGCACACGCCGGTGTTGCTGGAAGAGAATCAGACCACTCAATCCGTACCCCACCTTCCCCCCCCCCCCCCCCCCCCCCTCCCCCCCCCCCCCCCCCACTCCTCCCCCCCCCCCCCCCCCCCCCCCCCCCCCACCCCCCCCCCCCCCCCCCCCCCCCCCCCCCCCCCCCCCCCCCCCCCCCCCCCCCCCCCCCCCCCCCCCCCCCTCACTGGAAAATGTGTTTTCTTACATTATTTATTTTTGTGTTGCCTGTACGGAAAATCAGGAGACGTTTAGACGCCAATTAGGATCTGTCTGAAGGTTGACCTGATTAGTCGGATTCTTCTCATTAACAACGGTAGTGTGGGCATGTCTTCTGAATTAACGAACCTTTCCGATGTCAACGTGGAATTTACAGTAGGAAGAGTGCAGTGACAAGAGACAGCATTTGGATCACAACGTGGCCATCAATAATCGTTCACTTTTTTTCCCTCGTTTTTTTCTTTTCTAAGTGCATGATCAATAGGAGGGGAGACCCAGCCGTCATAAATCGAGTTACGGTCTAGGCCCCTCTCCAAGTACAGTGTGAGGTCTGAGGGGCATTGTGGTAACATCCTTTCATGCGGGATAATCACATTAACTAGGCGTGTCTGCGCTCCTTGGATAGACCCGCACAAAGACACCCACGGCCCAAAATCGGAGGAAATCACACCGACATCTCCTGTAATCCGTTTCTCAAGCACATGATAAGAGCATAAAAAAAAGACAGTCCCTAACTTTACAGTTAAATGTAGTCTACTACTACAACAAAGCAAATAGTATTGAAGAAAAAGCAGTTTTACCGGCTTGGTTCTTCTTATGCAGCACAGCATAGTTGTAGTATTGTCCTTTTCCTTCTTTCCTTCTTCTGTCTTTTCCTTGTCGCTCTTTCTTTCCTTTTTTTCGCACCCTTTTACTCCCTCCCTCTCTCTCACGTTCGTACACACACTCTCCCGCGCTGTTTCAACAGCTAAAGGCGGCCAGCGCTTCTACTCATCCCAGTCTGCACACACACGCGCTATTCACTCGGCCTGGGCGCACCTCTCTCTCGCTGACTATCTCGCTGCCTGACAATGTCTACCAGCCCACCCTTTAAACCCCTCCCCCTCCCCCTCCCTCTCTCCTCCCATCCCCCTCCCATCACACCGGCTAACACTATACGCCCCCCCCCCCCCCCCCCCCACCCCCCCCCCTCTCAGCTCCTATAGTGATGAACCCACTCCTCTCTCCTCCACATCTTCTAACTCTCCTCCTTCTTCTCCTCCTCTCTCCTCCCCCTCCTCTATCTACTCCTTGCAGCCGGTCCTGGGCAAAAAATAAAAAAATAAAAGGAAAAACCGCCACAACCCCACCCTAAAAAAGGAAGGAAGAAAAAATAAATAGATGAATGACAGGGTACGCTACAATATGTGCTACACCGACAATTATTTATTTGATGTTGAGCTTAGTGACTGTGCTCCCCCCTACTCCCTCTCCCTCACTTTGGGATCCCCGTGCTGTTAAAACATAATTCTGTGTCTTATTTCATTTGTGTTGGGAGCACCACTCCCAACACAAAAGGGGGAGGGGGGGGGGGGGGGGGGGCGACTCCCATTGGAACCTGCTGTACTTGGCGACTGTCGACCTCTGATCAAGGGTTTTAAGTCCGTGCCTGGGTGTCCATGTTGCCATGGCGATGCCAAAAGCAAGTACTCCTGGCACAAGCCCTGGGGAATGGGCGTGTGTGTGTGTGTGTGTGCACGTGTGTGTGTGTGTGTGTGTGTGTGTGTGTGTGTGTGTAGGCGCGTGCACCTGAATAGGCTGCACAAACCACACACACACACAACTCATGGTTGGTACCCCATCTCCTCCTCCTCCTCCCCCCATTCTCCTCCATCCCCAGCGCTCACTCTGTTCTCATGGAAACACCAGCAGAGACTAGAAGAGGAGGAGGAGGGAAGGAGAGAGAGAGTTTAAGAATATGGATGTGGTAGAGCGAGAGAGCGAAAGCGAGAGAGAGGAGGTGGGGGAGGCTAGGGGTCGGGTGTGGTCACAAAGCACAGGGCCTCCTGTTCGTTCTATCCATCCCTATTCCCACTCCTCCCTTCCTCCCCTCCTCCCCTCCTCCCTTCCTCCCCTCCTCCCCTCCTCCCCTTCTCCCCTCCCTATGGCCGACACTTGCTCCATGCGACCTAATGAGTAGGCACAAGGCAAGCAGTTCTCAGAAAGACTACATCTATAACCATAACTCCTTACCTATATAACCATGACTCCTTACCTATATAACCATAACTCATTATATTTAGAACCATAACTCATTATATTTAGAACCATAACTCATTATATTAAGAACCATAACTCATTATATTTAGAACCATAACTCATTATATTAAGAACCATAACTCATTATATTTAGAACCATAACTCATTATATGAAGAACCATAACTCATTATATTTAGAACCATAACTCAATATATTAAGAACCATAACTCACTATATTAAGAACCATAACTCATTATATTCAGAACCATAACTCATTATATTTAGAACCATAACTCAATATATTAAGAACCATAACTCACTATATTAAGAACCATAACTCAATATATTAAGAACCATAACTCATTATATTTAGAACCATAACTCATTATATTAAGAACCATAACTCATTATATTAAGAACCATAACTCATTATATTAAGAACCATAACTCATTATATTTAGAACCGTAACTCATTATATTTAGAACCGTAACTCATTATATTAAGAACCGTAACTCATTATATTAAGAACCATAACTCATTATATTTAGAACCGTAACTCATTATATTAGAACCATAACTCATTATATTAAGAACCGTAACTCATTATATTAAGAACCATAACTCACTATATTAAGAACCATAACTCATTACATTAAGAACCATAACTCATTATATTTAGAAGCATAACTCATTATATTAAGAACCATAACTCACTATATTAAGAACCATAACTCAATATATTAAGAACCATAACTCATTATATTTAGAACCATAACTCATTATATTTAGAACCATAACTCATTATATTAAGAACCATAACTCATTATATTAAGAACCATAACTCATTATATTAAGAACCATAACTCATTATATTAAGAACCATAACTCATTATATTTAGAACCATAACTCATTATATTTAGAACCATAACTCATTATATTTAGAACCATAACTCATTATATTAAGAACCATAACTCATTATATTAAGAACCATAACTCATTATATTTAGAACCATAACTCATTATATTAAGAACCATAACTCATTATATTTAGAACCATAACTCATTATATTAAGAACCATAACTCATTATATTAAGAACCATAACTCATTATATTAAGAACCATAACTCATTATATTTAGAACCATAACTCATTATATTTAGAACCATAACTCATTACATTAAGAACCATAACTCATTATATTAAGAACCATAACTCATTATATTAAGAACCATAACTCATTATATTTAGAACCATAACTCATTATATTAAGAACCATAACTCATTATATTAAGAACCATAACTCATTACATTAAGAACCATAACTCATTATATTAAGAACCATAACTCATTATATTAAGAACCATAACTCATTATATTAAGAACCATAACTCATTATATTTAGAACCATAACTCATTATATTAAGAACCATAACTCATTATATTAAGAACCATAACTCATTATATTTAGAACCATAACTCATTATATTAAGAACCATAACTCATTATATTTAGAACCATAACTCATTATATTTAGAACCATAACTCATTATATTAAGAACCATAACTCATTATTAGAACCATAACTCATTTAGAACCATAACTCATTATATTAAGAACCATAACTCATTATATTAAGAACCATAACTCATTATATTAAGAACCATAACTCATTATATTAAGAACCATAACTCATTATATTAAGAACCATAACTCATTATATTAAGAACCATAACTCATTATATTAAGAACCATAACTCATTATATTAAGAACCATAACTCATTATATTAAGAACCATAACTCATTATATTAAGAACCATAACTCATTATATTAAGAACCATAACTCATTATATAAGAACCATAACTCATTATATTTAGAACCATAACTCATTATATTAAGAACCATAACTCATTATATTAAGAACCATAACTCATTATATTTAGAACCATAACTCATTATATTAAGAACCATAACTCATTATATTAAGAACCATAACTCATTATATTTAGAACCATAACTCAATATATTAAGAACCATAACTCATTATATTAAGAACCATAACTCATTATATTTAGAACCATAACTCAATATATTAAGAACCATAACTCATTATATTAAGAACCATAACTCATTATATTAGAACCATAACTCATTATATTAAGAACCAATAACTCATTATATTAAGAACCATAACTCATTATATTTAGAACCATAACTCATTATTATTAAGAACCCAAATAAACCAAATCTTATATTAAGAACCATAACTCAATATATTAAGAACCATAACTCATTATATTTAGAACCATAACTCAATATATTAAGAACCATAACTCATTATATTAAGAACCATAACTCATTATATTTAGAAGCAGAAAGCGCCACAGGGCATACAGGCGCATGCTCACTATTAACACCCACACTACACCATGTCTTCCTTTAATAATGATGCAAACACTCTCTCTCACACACACACACACACACACACACACACACACACACGGTAGAATCCCAACTCTTACCGGTGAGCCCTATCACAGAGGGATGAAGGGGGGAGGCGAGAAGAGAGGAGAAAATGGAGTGTTAAAAAAGAAGTGAAGGACAGAGGGAGGAGTGATGGCAGCAGGGGAGAGGGCTCAGAGCGGGGGACGGGGCCTTGTCATGCTATTCCTCCATCTTACTGTATTACCCCACTTCCAGTTCACCAAGGAAGAAAAAACCATTAGCCCACAGCCGTATAGCCACCCCCCCCCCCCCCCACCCGCCTGCCCTGTGGCACCAGAGGGCTAAATCCATTATCATTAGCGGCCTATATGCTACATCAGGAACCATGTGTCATCATGCTTGTACTCCTCTTCACCGCAGCACCCCCCCCCCCCCCCAGCGCTGCGTCAGACTTCAGATGATGAAGTCAGGTGAAGCTGATGCTGAGGAGGTCTAGACAAACTCGTACCCACATGGCCACTTCCTCAGCAGTGGCTCACTGGAGCAGTTTGAAGAAGTGCCTTGCTCAAGAGGAACGTGCTGGGCCGTTTGTGCTCACCCACCCTCATGTTCACTCATAGTTGAAAAGCGAAATGCTAATTAACTTTGGCATGCTTATGGAATCTTTAATTTGCTGCTGCATCAGAATTTGTAACCTAAGTGCAACATTATGCAATTAGTCTACACAACATTAATAATTCATTGAACTGTACTACCCTATTTGCTTACAGTTGGTTATAAAGCTATGATGGACTGATTGGCTACGATTCACAGTAACACTGAGCTGCACACAGCTTAAACTATTTATCACCAAGTTAAAGCATTAAACAGAAACCCATCGCGTCCAATTCCATCATCTGTATCCTAACAGACTTAATGCAGAGAAAAAGCTGTCTTGTGTGAAATAATACAGGATACAGGTATGGATAAATATGGGAAAGTCTGTCATCGGCATGACGATAGACTGTGGGCGGTAAGCTAACCCATTGCTGTGATAAAAAGCTGCTTCACAGAAACCACCACTCAGAAGTAAACATAGCATCCCAATGTTTTTATATGAACTAAGCGCAATTACTGTATTGTTACACACATGAATACAATGCTTCCACAAAGTAAGACTGAAAATGACCCATTTTGTTTAATGATGCATGTTGTTCTGCAGTTTTGGGGCAGATAAAGAGTGATGATATTTGTGTTTCTGCGTGAGTGCACACTCTTTTTGGTTGTCCTACTTTGTGCAAACACAGAGTCAATACGAGATAACCAGTGGCGCATACCAAGTACTGCACTACCGCCTGACTGTCACAGAATGACAGAAAGCAGCTAAGGGCCTTGTAAAGCCTTGTAGAGAGACAGAGTGGTGTGTCCAACTGCCACCTCCAACATCGAGTCCCCTCTTATCCACGCATACGCCCATATAGCCTCCCAGCTCTGGTGCCCTGAAGCAGGAAAGCCTGCTGGTCTATCACAGCTTCATCACAAAACAAACCACCTATTGTAGTCAAAGCCTGCTGTTACATAGAAGACACAATCTGGTGTTTTATAACGCTATAAAAGGTAGGGTAGGCAATTTATTTTAGAAGCATTTGTTTTGTCATACTCTCTGTGAAATTCTCTTTACATCCCGACGGTAATCAATAAATCAAGTGCTCTGACAATAAAAAAATATATGTATCTGTGGCAGTCACAGGCCTGAAAAAAGCCCGTCCAATCAAGTTACTGAATGGCTTCCCTGTCTGTCTACCTACCCGGTTACCCACCCGGTTACCTGCGCGCACTCCTAAAACCAAACGTTAATCATCATTACATAAAAATGATAGCAGAGGAGTCCAAAACAGCGGTCCATGGCTAAATGGTGGCCAACAGTAAAACGATGGCCAACTTGGCCTCAACACGCTCGTCTCAGGAGCCAACAGTTTGTGTGTCCTCGTCGGCAATCCATTATCCCATATTTAACCAGCCTGGACTCTACTGAACACTAAACCAAACTATATCAAAACATCATAGGTTTCCACCGCCTCTTCACATCTAACACATTTTCCATTGTCTTCATTTCACGAGCTGCTGGGCTTCAGCATTAAAGAACAGAGACTCCCATTCTCTCCACGGTTCTCAGTTATTACGTCACTTATCAACACAAGTTAAATGCAGGGTTATAGACTCCAAGTGCAATTCAACGTGTATCCTTCAAGCATAATTGAAGATTGACGATGAAACAATCAAGTATATGTAAGTACAATTTGAGCAAAGTAGGTCGTTTTTGTTTTTTTGGTGTGCACTGTGGAGCTGTGACTATTTAGAATAGGATTGAGTTAGTATTGCTTTTAGCTGGTATGAAATACTCTATCAATCTCAACCATTCTCAGTACCCTGAACACTGGATGTTGTGGGCTGCTGGATCAGTCAGCAGCGATGGTGAACTGGGTCCACTGAGTGCTACTTCCTGCAGGCCCACAAACCACAGATGGTCTACGACCACAACGAAATACCACGCCAACGGCAAAGCTCATTCTCACTCCTTGCTGCACTTCAACAGACACCCAAGAGAGATGCAGAGGGGACTTCTCCAGCCGTGACCCTTGTTTTTGGGTAGCAACAGTTGGGGTGGGGGTGGGTAGATCTTGTCAATAGGATGTTTTCAATCATGTGATCTGAAGTTCCACATAAGAAGTTCAAGCTCACTATGTTGGTACTTCTTGACCCAGAAGTCTAGAAGAACCGTATTATTAGTCCTAATAAAATGGTAAGAAAGCACCAAGATGGCAGCTTTGAGTGTGACACTCTCCTATAGGACAGACTGACACGTTCACCATTCCTCTACATCAATGTTCATGAAAGGCTTCTACTAGCGCGCACACACACACACACACACACACACACACACACACACACACACGCAGACTGCTGACCAGCAGCCAGACTCCCAGAGTCAGATTCAGGGCGTAATGTAGACTTCTGGTGTTGGAGACAGACAGCGGAGGAACAGATCCAGGCTGAGAGCCAGAGCAACCTTGGCAGGCCCACAGAAAATAATTTAAGATGGCAGCTCTAAGCGGAGAGAATATTCTGGAAGACGGACATGATAGATGCACTTATGTATGACTTCAGTACAGGGGGTCAATTATATGACCCCCCCCCCCCCCCCACACACACACACACACATACATACACGCACACACACACAAACAAAAATATATACTGGACTTCAATAAAAAACAATACACTGCATTAAGGTTTTCGTCTTTAAACTGTTACAATTTAGATTAAAATGTAGTCCTGTCAGTCAAATATACGCCTTTTGGTTTATTAATTTACTTTACCCGTCATTCCCTTATTGGATCCTCCCAGTTTCAAAACCGGACATTAATCTGTTGCCATGGTAGTTCAGATGAGGAAAGAGGTAACTGGTTCACCATTACTGTGTGTGAATTATTAAAACGTGGTAGAGCCATGATGAATCGAGCTGAATGTAAAGTAGAATATAATATATCATATAAAACAAGCCACCAGGAATGTGGGCTGCTGAGTAATTATTTAACAGATCAGTGACATTACGGTCCATTAAGTACCAGTTATTATAGCGCTCCATGCAGCATCTACTCCCTGTCCTACGGCTGTTCAGACGTGGCAGGAGACCACGGTTGTTTTCTTTACTAGGTAAACAACATCCTGTCCCAAGCAGCACATTCATGAATAGAGATATGTTATCAAAGAGAACGGGGAAACCTCAAGGCGTAGGCCAGCCAATAATGACCACACTGATTCTGTTAGCTGCTGTTGTGGAATCAACAAAGTATTCATCTTCCCAATCGTATCAAGGTTAATATGTGGTTGATTTGAAACCCTCCTTTAAATGTGCATACAACAATGGCTTTTTATGAAGTATAAGATATTAAGCTCCCCAAAAAAATTAACCTGAATAATCGTATGGTAAGAATAGGATGCTGGCTTATCAATTTAATTGGTTCATGTAACATTACTTTTCTTACATAAATATCTTTAAATATTAACAACATTTGCCATTCCACAAATAAATGTACATCTGCTCTAAGGAAATTGAGATATATATCAATGAAAACAAAAGCACACAGATGATATGGTGTATCTGCTGTACCAGAAAGTATGAAAAATAGGAAACCACTACTGAAACCAATTAACTAAGTTAATTAGCAAGCGGTGGAAAGCAATTCTTAATAGCATTCAAGTCTTCTTAATGACAGGTACGATTAAACAACTTATTTTCCATCCAAATAATGAAAAACAAATATTTAATTGAACCTCACAAGACTTTACAAAAAGGAAACGACATACATACAGAACAAATACAGACAACGTTCCTGTGGCTCAAAGCAGTAAGTTCTCTTACATTTGAAAGAAATTATGAATTTAATTCAATGGAGGAAATAAATGTACCATAGCTCTTCCGGTAGATAGTCAATCGTCACTTCACTACTGCATGAGTGCAAGTTGTGAAAACATTGATTTGGGAATTTCTAATTCCGCATCTAATGCTGCCGTTGCATGTCCACACCAGCAGGAGTCTCTAGCATTGGGATTCAGCACTGCCCTCTTCCACTGGAGGCCTGATCTTTTGGCTGTAGTACCCTTCCTCCGAGCCCTGGACCGAAACGCAGGGCAGTCAGTCAGAAAAGGGTGTTCAACGAACAACAAGGAAATACACAATTATGGGAAGAAAAACTAACAAAACAAACAACAACAACGGCATGTCAAATGTAGCATGCGACATGGATCCGGCAGACGCCTCAATAAGTTATTGATGTGATAAGGACTGCAGTAACCCGATGTGGCCTGCTGGATCTTACTGGTGCCTACCGTTTTATCGAGGTCACTGCACATCTTGTTCTTCATGTTTGGTCTCATCTGCAAGGCGGCATACTCATCTCTGCCAAAGAAGAGAGATATCAGTGGTTCCCTTGTTATAACCACCGATTTGGGTTTCCCCATTTACTTGGCTGAAAACACAACGCAACAATGCTAAATCCAGAGAAATCTACCTGTCAAGTATTCCACAAATACAGAGAGCAAGATTTTAAATGTTTTTGGATGCTGTTGGATCTAAAGTGTAGCCTGGAGTCATCTATAGCCACTAAATTCAACTTTCTGTAAGCCTTTGTTATCAGCACATCAAAGCCTTATCTAAAGAGAAATAGCCTACTACTAAAAAGGTTTTTCTACTCTGTGTATATCTATCCATCCATCTATAAAGTATCATGTATCAAACAATAATTTTGATAGTAACATGGCATTATCATTGTATTATAAATCACTCTACTATATTAATTTGACACACTAAATGTTTTTTTAGGAGTCTATGGGAATAATTACCCATAGAATAGATTTTATTACTAGACATACTACGGGAGAGCTTGGATTTATACTGCAAGTGCCTATAGGTTAGAGTGCCAGATCAGAATTAGCTCATTAAACCCTTAGCTCCCTATCTACATGTGAGAGTCATAATAAAAAGACTAAATCTATACTGACTCCTCTGTGACCTCTATGGGCGACCTGTAGGCCTTCGGGTGGTGCTCCTTCTGGGGACAGCACATCCTGGCGATCAGGCCCAGCGTGACGAGCGCAGAGGGGAGGAGGACCAACACTAGGAGCACCCCCACGTCAGAGAACCGCACGCTGGCAGCTGAGAGAGAGAGAGAGACAGAGAGGGAGAGGGGGAGAGAGAGAGAGAGAGAGAGAGAGAGAGAGAGAGAGAGACAGAGAGGGAGAGGGGGAGAGAGAGAGAGACAGAGAGACAGAGAGACAGAGACAGAGAGAGAGACAGAGACAGAGACAGAGGGAGAGGGAGAGGGAGAGGGAGAGGGAGAGAGAGAGAGATTTGAAGAATGAGCCACAAACTATAACAGCAGTGCATTTACATCCTAAACTTTCTCAATTGATCAGTTAAGTTGTATCCAATAGTGCGGAAGTAATGAAATCAGTGTTCAGATGGTCAATTAACTTATTCAATTTTTGTTAATTCACTTAAAAAAAATATCTGGTGACTTGGGCACTTGCCATGATTGGTTACATTAATTAGAAAGCTAATAGATTAAAATGGACCATAACAATTATTTATACACACACACACACACACACACACACACACACACACACACACACACACACACACACACACACACACACACACACACACACACACACACACACACACACACACACACACACACACACACACACACACACACACACACAGCCTGTTATACACGCTTTGAAAACACAGCTTCCTGTCTTTTCACAATTCATTAACCCTCTGGTGTTATGAATACAATGATATTCCAAAAGATGGCACGCTATACGTCTTGGCCTAAAGCAATCAGAAAAAAGTGACCAATTAAAGGATTTACTATTGGCCAGGACAGCAAATATATCTTAATCATGCGGTTCTGGACAACCAACCCAAGCACACAATTGGTTCAAAGGTCCCACCTCCCCTTCCATAACAACCTACAGCCTCAAATGTGATTGTCCAAATATTTTTACATGACCAATTTGTCATGATCATCATCATCATAGCAAATTGGTTTGATTAGGAAAATAATAAATACAAATGTTTCAAACAGATTTTCAATGTTTTGCAGAACAATGTTACAACATATCCAATGTTTTGGGTATGTTGAATCAGTATCGCAAAGTGACAAAAGGGTTAGGGTGAGGCATTGATATGATTATGTTTTTTCAATATGGAATATAAAAAGTAAGACGACAAGTACAGCAAAACTGCCAAAATAGCCTTAGACTATTTTGGTACTTGTTTTGGGGACAGCAGGGAGATACAAATACAAGGCATGCAAATATACAGGTTAGATTACAGTGTATTTTATGTAGGGCATAGGGGAATACATATTTGTTAATTCATTGAGTGTGTGTATAAACAAAGCTCAAATGTCGTAATGCAACCCCACCTTCCTACCTCACACACACACACACACACACACACACACACACACACACACACACACACACACACACACACACACACACACACACACACACACACACACACACACACACACACACACACACACACACACACACACACACACACACACACACACACACAGCGATGACGTTGGTCCTTAAGAATTTGCTCAATGTAAAAAATAAAAAAGAAATCCTCGTTACGCAACCCGAGGAGAGGCACGCCAGACCCATCGGGGCAAGTCCTCTGTTCTCCAGCTGCCTGTCACACGCCCTCGCGTGCGTCAGTGTGTACCTTTGGGCGTGACGGAGAGCACGGTGTGCGAGGTGGGTACCTTTGGGCGTGACGGTGAGCACGGTGTGCGAGGTGGGGGAGCCGTGGACGTCCGGGGGGTTCCACACGCCGCAGGTGAAGGTGCCGTTGTCGGCCAGCGTGGCGTTGACCAGCGTGATGGACGCCTCGCCGCGGGCCGGGCTGCCCTGCCACCGGATGCGGCCGTTGAACTGGCCGTCGGCGGGGGGGAAGGCCTTGGACGAGAAGTGGAAGAACTGGAAGAGAGAAGCAGAGCGCCACATAAAAGCACTGCTCGAGGTTAATAACCAAGACGACTGGGAGCTGAACATGTGGTCACTGGGATCAATGAAATAGGAAGGAAACTGACCCAGATAGTTCTCTCTGTGTACGGTCCGACATGAAGGTAAATCAAAGTGCCAACGTTAGCTAGGAAAACGCTCCAGGGTTACTGCGATTCAAACTGTTGTGTACTCAACTTGTACACAGGACCAAGTGTTTTCTGAACAAAATCATAGAGCGAATAAAATGGAGGCAAGAACCCCCCCCCCCCCCACACACACACAAGTCAACAGTCAAATAACAAACTAATGCAAAGCATAAAGATGATTTGTGCAACCACAATTTACCTGTACAGCACCATCGGTGGCGGTATATCCGATAATATCATAATATTCTTATCAGTATAATTGAAATTAAAAAAAATTTGCAGGCAATTCATTTGCCAGCCCAGAACAAAGTTGGCCCAATTACCACGGACTCCCACTGATCTTTGACTGAACGTGCGGTCTACTCCCTGAGCCATCCGCTCTTCTGAAGGTAATCACCCCCAGACAACTGAGGCGCACACACCTATTCTAGCGAATAACACACCTATTCACACTAAAGCGAGGGCGGCTTAAAATATATTTCCGATTGAAGGCTTTTAATGCTTATTCATGGTCTTTGCCCGTCTGATATACAGCGATGGGACGGGCTCATAAAGCAGCCAAAATCCCCTAATGAAATTGAACGAAGAGCAGATCCAGACTTGAAATGAGGAAAGTGGAGCCCAGAGGCCCGACTTTGTCGCGGTACCACGTCAAGGGAACATTATTTATCTGTGTTTCAAAACAGCCCAGAGTCGTTGGGAGGGGATGAAGGGAAAGTCACTGGTTTTGGCCAAAGCCCAAGAACCAATCCCATAGACACCGTCAGTAGTGCCTTTTGCTTTGTGAGGTTAAGCCTCCATCTGCTGATTACGGCTATGCTCGCTCGCTTTTTGTGCAAGACATACTAATTTTGCCCTCTACACACACAAACAAACAAAGACACACACTCTTAGGCCCAACGAATACATCTTGATGACTAAACCAACAGAAGCCCATACGAGTACAGCCACAAGACATTATCACTTAACACAGAGTGCCCTATAGGAAATGATGGCATATGCTGTTGCCGCGACCACACTCTATAGACCCCCACCCCCCCCCCCCCCCCATGCAAATGGAATTACATGCAACCACAGCGGACGGCCCGCTTGTTGCTCTAAACGGTGGTGGGTGAGCGTCCATCCTGGGCACTGATCAGTGAAACCGGACCCGCCCGGCGCTGCATGGACGGCAGGCTAAGTGAATGCCGAGATGGGTCGGGTTGTTTGGTGCACTTCCACAGCTGACCACACGGAGTTCCCAGATCATGTCTCCCGGGGCCGCGCCTAGTCGATATTCTAAATGAGACTGTGGTTGCAGAGGTGAGGCGGAGGAAAGGTGGGCAGGGCCGTTTGTCCATGGGGGGAATTCAATTAAGTGTGCTCATATAGGGAGAGATTCATGTTAACACTGCTCAAATTGATCTGAAAATGACATTATATGATATACGTATTATTTGTAGGGCAAAACGATGTACGTTAAGGGAGCAGTAGCTTGAATGGCAAATGAACCATTTTTACAACAAAAAGACAAAGCTTTATCACTCCCTGATTATCACAACAATATATTTTCAAGGTTACCAACAGAAACAGTGCAACGGTGATACATATGGTGCCATGAAACATATCGTACCAATGCGTTTCTTCAAACCTTTGAAGGGGGGTCGTAACAAAAGCTCTGATTTTCAACACTTAAGGGCCATTCTATTTAGCACTCCACAAGAACCACAACATACAACTGTGCTCTACCATGATTCTACTTAATAGTCGATTCCTGTGCAACAACATTTGATAAGGATCCAGAGCATTCATATGGTCTACACCTAGCAACACGTCCATGGTGAGCCATGCCACGGCTCTCACCGTGACCAGTCTGAGAACCGGGACTCGTGTCCAATCAGGGTCTGACCTATTGAACCATGGTCTGTGAGGTTCCACAGCACTACCCAATTACCACAGCAGCTCAGGCCATAACAAACAGTCGCCATGTTGTTTGTTTGGCCCTTTGATAGAACCAATCTCTGTAAATACACACGACAGAGCAAACAGGAGGAACCCCTTAGCAGTTGTACAATTACCAGTCCCCTCTACTCCCCAGTAAAAGGCAAATATGGAATATCAAATGGGCAGTGAACTGTGAGATCTGAAAGGTTTACATCTCCAGCCCAAAAGTCACCGTTTGATTGGATGATTTCAATATTGTTTTCAACCTAGCAAAAAAAAAAATTGTCTGCACATTCACGGAGCACAGTAGCCAATCAAAGAAATATGTTAAATTATCATGAGAATCCACCCCCACTAAGAACAGCATATTCTTACAGTAGAAAATATATATATGCATAATGCATATGACATATTTTCATCGTTCCCACTATGAACAATGCAGAGTAATGCATGTCCTCACGATTATTGCAAGAGTCAATCTGCCCCCGGCTCTAGCAGACAGACTATTATCATGAATATCGTCCTATTTGATTGGTTGTGGTCTGCGCGTGTAGCTACACACTCACCGTCTGTGGAGCACCCCCGCTGGGCGGCCTGTAGGACCAGTCCACTGACATCCGACTGGTGGGTCTGCTGGTGGAGGTGAAGGTGCAGGACAGCAAGACCGACTCCCCCTTTGAGGCATGAAGCTCAGGGGGGGAACTCACTGTGATGGGGGACACCGGGGAGGCAGCTGGGAGGGGGGGGGGGGGTGTAGAGAGAGACACACAGAAACGGTGAAGGTAAGTGGGTGGGAATAAGAGGAGGCTGGGTAAACAGAGAAAGGGAGTAAACTGAGAATGTAAGGCAGTTAGAAATTGTGCGTTCTCTAGGCGTTAACCACAAGGAGTTGTTGAGCGATTTTGAAATATTTGAAGAAGACCATGAAGTTTAATCAAACAGAAGCCCATGGAACACTCTTCCGGGGTACAAGTTAAACTAAATGTTTGAGGAACAAGTTAATGTTTCAGCGTCTGACTTGTTACAACCTCTGCAGAGTTGCCATGGTCTCTGAAGGGGGTGGTAGTAACACAGTGGGCTCTTAATGTGCTAAGCTGTTAACACCTTTCCTGATGTGTAGGTTCACCAAGCAACACTAGCTACGCCTGTGTGTGTGGCAAAGTAACCCTCCCCAAGTATCGGTGAGACTTGCAACATTGTACTTCAAGTCTAAATGAATGGCCTCACTATGAGGTACTATTAACAATACAATTATGTTACTTAGAGTTTGACTATTCGCAATCGTGGGTATGATGGGGAATATGGGGAATGCTTTCCTGGCACACACATTATGAAGGAAGGCCCATCTGAACGGTGTTGCAGAACTAATTAATTCCTGCATGGCTATAGGTTATTTCACACTACTCAGCATCATAACGTACCAAGCACCAACAATGTTTTATGAACATCCCACTGAGTTATCATTACGTCAGTGATAGTGCAATTCTCAGGTGTTCCCAGGAGATGTTCCCAGGAGGTGTTCCCAGGAGATGTTCCCAGGAGGTGTTCCCAGGAAGATTGCAGTCATCCACATTACAGAAGCCGTGCAGCACAATCATTTCTGCATGGTACAACATTTCTCCACAACGCAGCCAGCACCTCGTGAGCATTCAGTCCAGATGAATTCATGCCCAGATGATCCCGTTGTCATAACAGGCCAGGTCTAGCGTGCTACTAGAGGTGGCCTTTATACACTGGTACCTCGAACAATTCCCCTCATCTTGGTTTCACACCACAGGTATGTGTAATCAATGTTAGTCATCGAGAACTTTGCGAGAGAGTGTGTGTGTGTGTGTGTGTGTGTGTGTGTGTGTGTGTGTGTGTGTGTGTGTGTGTGTGTGTGTGTGTGTGTGTGTGTGTGTGTGTGTGTGTGTGTGTGTGTGTGTGTGTGTTGTGGTGGTGGTGGTGGGGGGGGGGGAAGGTGGTCTGTGGGCATACTAGTGTGCCCTCTAGTCATGAACCACGCATAGCCTGGATATCAAACATGTAGCAAAGAGCAGAACGACTATATGGTGATGAATACGGCTTCTTTCCTTTCCCACTGTGTTTTTCAAGTAGGTAAGGCGTTGTAAACACGGAGCGTTGTAAACACTCCGTGGCTTTGTGAAGCACTTCAAGGCAGCCCATTAGATAAAGGACTGTACAAAGACACTCGGGCTGAAAAGTGTGTATCTATTTAGTTGTCATGAAATTGATTAATTCACTTTTAAACGTTGCGTTTATAGTTAGGCCTGTTTGTAAAGCCTAGCAGCCCGGAGCCACCTCACTTCAAATAGACTGAAGAGCAGGCCTACAGCTCCACAAGCGTTTCAAGTTGGGCGGAAGCAACAATTTCAAGTTCCAGCCTTTCCATTTTTAATTGCGGTGGATATGCTGAAACCACATAACAAACTTGGTTAGGGTAAACAAAAGAATCATACATAGCCCTGCATAAATAGGCCAAATAACTACTACATATACATATACACAATACATGCGCGCCCAGCGCAAAGTGCGTCCTAATGATCACCAAAACACAACTTTAAAAGTTGACGTGGACTCACCGAAACAAACGACCAACCACAGCCAGAGTCCGGCGGCGTCCACGGTCGGACTCCTCCGGCGTGTCCCAGACATTCTACGTAAGAGCACGGCGTCACTTAAAAGTTAGTTAATACTAATATCCGCCCGACCGAACCGAACTTGAGGTCAAATCTCGCCCATGTTTCGCGTAACTAGCAGCACGGTGCGGTGGACTTCAACCCTGCACTGCCATTCCTGGCGACGGTCTGGTCGTCTTCCTGACAAACAGGTGGACCAGGATGTGACTCCTCCAACGCTGATATTTGAGAACAGTCCCTGCCCTTTAACTGCGCGCTACTTTAGTGTAATGTGAATGTGGGAAGGTGTCCTCCGTCAATTCCGCGGTCTATATCGTGTGTAACGTTAATAGGGGCCTACACGAGGATGAGCGCGTTCACTTTGGGTTCGAAAACAATAGTGTAGTCCTACTAGTCGCGTTACCTGTGTGGACGAGCTCAACGCTGTTCTCGCGGTTGGGAGAGAGGTCCCATATCGCGATAGGTGAGGCGTCGTTACGGTCTCAAGTGCCGCGGGCGAGCGTCCGTGCGCGGCGGGGGAGCCATCGTGGATCATCTAGGAGCGTGAAGTTACGCGTCAACAGAGGACGTCGAAAAGTAAACCATTTACCCCTTTTGGTGAAAGGGGTCCAAGTCAATCGTTAACTTGAAAATATGCAAAACATAAAGGGACGCCTCTTTTTGTTGTTCAGTAACCCACACTAGCGTAACAGGGTTGGCTACTACCGTTACCTTATCGGCCGGTCAATCCCCTGTATTAGAAGATGGGTCATTCCCATGGGACAATTAAACATCCGTACGGGACTGGCTTACTGTTATAGGTTTATTACTACATACACTGTAGTCCCTTATTATAAACCTGTGGTCCCTGTGCTCCCCCCTTAGCTGTGTAATTATCTCTAATGGGGATATCAATAAACAGTGCAAAAAACTAAGTTGTGGTGTCTATTAGGCCTACTAGGCTATTTGTCGTTTATTTAACAGTGCAATGTATTGTGCTGTTACAAGCCAAAGAAAACACGATTCTATGTATTCTGGTCATTGTAATATCTAACTTGAAGAACATCTTTTTTTATAGGCTACATTGCACTTAATCGTATTTGGGTCTAATTTACTCAGGGGTATTTCCAAAGTCAATTTTATGCAGCTATAAAGAAGAACATTTCTTTACCAATTGCACACTTCACACCGCACACCCTATTTAAAAGGTTAAATTACACCGAAGACTGATTTAGTGGAGGTACAGGTGTGATAAGGCTGCAAATCACCACAAAAGGCCCCATTGTGTTGTAGGCTACCTTTGCTTAGGTCCAGTACAGAGCATGCAGCCATGTTCAGGTAACAATAGATACCGGAAAAGGCCTACTACGTAAGGAATGTTGTTTTGGTTCAAGCTGTTATGCTCCACTGCATAGCTAAGCCCTGTGGATAGTATTACGTTGTGAAACCGTATTAAAGAATGCCCTGGTGTGGTTGGGTGAAGGCTACATTCATAAGCACATTGTTTTTCATGTGTCTGCATGAGTCTGGTGGTGAACACCTTTCATATTCATAAGGAGGGTGGTTCCTCTGAACGAGGGACGTGAGTGACCTCAGCGGTGTTTGCATCTTGATAACCAGGCCTTTGTGAAAAAAGGAGAGCTCTATCACCACCTATTGAGTGGTTGTTCGCCTCGTACCCGGGTGCGTTCACAAGCGTTGGCCTGTGTAAATACTAGAGGACGACAGTGGTGTGTGTTTCTGCCCCCAAAGGTTCAGTCAGAATGAATGCCTTACAGTGGCCCCTGGCTCCCAGGCGACCTAGGTCAAGGAGAGAAGTCTTCTGTCATCGACACGGCCAGTGTTTATAATAATGCAGCCTTAAATGGTTGGATCCATTATCCCACAGCCCCCAAACAACAGATTGTCCCCAACATTTCATCAGCTTACACTCAGCGTGTGTGTGTGGGGGGGATAGTTGACAAAAGATAAAACAACAATAATCTGGTCTCTCACATTTTTTTTGATACTGGGAGCATTGTGCTTTTTCAGGAACCTTGTGGGAAGGTGATGATAGCATGGAGCTACGGTTGAATGGTTTATACTGGACGTGAAGAGAGAAGGGACACTTTAGTTACATTATAGACTGCATCCTTCATGTAACAGCATGCAGATTGAGGATTGTGTGTGCCTGATGACTGTTCGTGATGACTGTTCCAGGGACAACCTACCTTCACATGGAACAGACGGATAATAAATTGGCAAGAGTTTAAAAAGAAAAAGCTGACTAATAAGCCACTTTTTTTTCACAAGGATAGGCTACATAATTATTTTTTCCCTTTCCCAAACACAGCCTCCGTGTTTGACTT
>JACYXH010000452.1:25000-45000 GCA_026745465.1 Lota lota
TAAAAATGGGTTTAGTGGCCAATATAGTTCAACAAGAACAAACAAGAATCAAAAGCCAATTCAACACAATTTAACTTTCATTTCGGGAAAAAAGATAAGGCACATAGTAGTGTCGTAAAAGTCTGTGCTGATTCCAGTATTCGGACTATGTCTCTACAGTGTTGTATCCACATCAAGGTACTTCTGGTGATCACTTCAGCTGATCACCAACCAGGCTGGGGGGGGGGGGGGGGGGGGGGGGTTGTAAAGATCCCGATAAGAGGCGAAACAGGTAGTGGAATGGAAGCATCAACAGAAAAGAGCATTTTAGAGGAACCAGGACCCAGAGGGGGAGCACCCCATTCCCACTCCACCAATGGGATAAAGATGAAGAAATAAAGAGAGAGAGAGAGATACGCATTCCAATTCCTTTCTTCCATCACTTTCGACGCTATTTCTCTCTCTTTCTCTGTCTCGCTCTCTGTATCTCGGCCGTTCTTTCCTCGTCGCCTCCTTACCAAACAGTGGGGTCTTTCCTCGTCGCCTCCTTACCAAACAGTGGGGTCTTTCCTCTCTTTGCGGGGCGCTTCCTCGTCCACTTCCGTGTGTCTTTGCCGCGCCCTTTTCTTCGCGCACCTTCTGCAGGACACGCAGACGACCAGGAAGATGACGACCAGGCCGATGGCGCCCCCGATGGCCAACACCAGAAGCAACAGCTCAGAGAAGGAGGCTGCGGGTGGGAGGATGGAGAACGGAGACGAGGAGAATGAGTGAGCATAACAAACTGGACCACACAGAGCGGAAAGCATAGCTGACGATAAGGACCTTTCATTGGTCAAGGCCACTGATCAATCAGATACAGCACCTGGCCCTTCTAATATCGCCTGTTACTATGGGGTTCTCACCATGAAGTGAGGCATAACCACAAAGACACAAGACACAGCTTTTTGAATTAATGTTGCAACTGCTTGGTTTCAAATTAGTTCTGCAACGTTTCCCATTTCTCTCAAGGATACTTAAGATACTATTAAGTAGCCATACTTAATAAACGATGCTTTGTATGAGCTTTGCACACATATATATATAATATATGAATCTCTTACACAACTCATGCAGATATTTAAATCTCTCTTAGCAGGACCTAACTAACAGGCCTTTCACACATGATCTCAGGATGAACCCAGGAGAATCAGGTCAGGAGATGATCAGGAGTCGCCCTTTCCAGCATGCAACACACTACTGGAGATGAGCCGCATCAGAGGTGTCCACATGTACTGGAGACCCTCCGGATGCGTTGGGCGAGGGGGGGGGCAGGAGGCAGGACGCCACGCTGAAAGTATGCAGCGGACGTCGCAGCGTTTTGTTTACAGCACACTGACAACACAACACGCCCTGCTCGATGTGGGTTCTCCGGTTCTCCGGTTCTCCGGTTCTCCGGACTTCAGACTAGGGGCCTGGTGGATTTAACTCCGGATGATTCTGACATTAGTGTTCACACATCCTACAGCCCCACCCCCGGGACCCCCCCAGACCTGTGGTGACGACGCGGAGGCGGATCTCGCCGGCGTTGCCGTGGACGTCCGGGGGGTTTTTGATGCGGCAGCTGAAGGTGCCGTTGAAGGAGAACTGGACCTCCTGCACGACGATGGAGGCGTCGCGGGCCATGATGTCACCGGCCCACACGGCGCGCTTCCTGAAGCGGCCCTCCGACGGGGGGTACGGCCTCTCGTGGTAGTAGAAGACCTGGGGGGGCGCAGGGCACAGGGGGGGAGGTGACTAGTGGTTGGGGGGGGGGGGTACGGCCTCTCGTGGTAGTAGAAGACCTGGGGGGGCGCAGGGCACAGGGGGGGGGGTGACTAGTGGTTGGGGGGGGGGGGAGTACGCTCTGTCTGGTAGTAGAAGACCTGGGGGGGCGCAGGGGCCACAGGGGGGGGGTGACTATGGTTGGGGGGGAGGGGGGGTTACGGCCTCTCGAGGTCTGTAGAAGACCTGGGGGGGGCGCAGGCAACAGGGGGGGGGGAGACTAGTGGTTGGGGGGGGGGGGTACGGCCTCTCAGAGGTAGAGAAGACCTGGGGGGCGCAGGGGCTCAGGGGGGGGGGTGACTAGTGTTGGTGGGGTGGGGGGGGGTACGGCCTCTCGTGGTAGTAGAAGACCTGGGGGGGCGCAGGGCACAGGGGGGGGGGTGACTAGTGGTTGGGGGGGGGGGTACGGCCTCTCGTGGTAGTAGAAGACCTGGGGGGGCGCAGGGCACAGGGGGGGGTGACTAGTGGTTGGGGGGGGGGGGTACGGCCTCTCGTGGTAGTAGAAGACCTGGGGGGGCGCAGGGCACAGGGGGGGGGGGTGACTAGTGGTTGGGGGGGGGGGGGGGTACGGACGCTCGTGGTAGTAGAAGACCTGGGGGGGCGCAGGGCACAGGGGGGGTGACTAGTGGTTGGGGGGGGGGGTACGGCCCGCTCGTGGTAGTAGAAGACCTGGGGGGGCGCAGGGCACAGGGGGGGTGACTAGTGGTTGGGGGGGGGTGACTAGTGGTTGGGGGGGGGTGACTAGTGGTTGGGGGGGGGTGACTAGTGGTTGGGGGGGGGGGTGACTAGTGGTTGGGGGGGGGGGGGGTGACTAGTGGTTGGGGGGGGGTGACTAGTGGTTGGGGGGGGGGGTGACTAGTGGTTGGGGGGGGGGGGGTGACTAGTGGTGGTTGGGGGGGGGGGTGACTAGTGGTTGGGGGGGGGGGTGACTAGTGGTTGGGGGGGGGGGTGACTAGTGGTTGGGGGGGGGGTGACTAGTGGTTGGGGGGGGGGTGACTAGTGGTTGGGGGGGGGGGGTGACTAGTGGTTGGGGGGGGGGTGACTAGTGGTTGGGGGGGGGGGGTGACTAGTGGTTGGGGGGGGGGGGGTGACTAGTGGTTGGGGGGGGGGGGTGACTAGTGGTTGGGGGGGGGGTGACTAGTGGTTGGGGGGGGGTGACTAGTGGTTGGGGGGGGCTGTGGGTCTCCACAGGTGTGGGATGGATGTTTGCTGATCACAAAAATAGATCTATCCACAAAAATAGATATTGCACTGAGATAAAAGACAAGCGAAGGAGGCTTTTTCTCGTCTCCTTCGGTTGCACTTCCTTCTCCCGCAGAAGACACATGCACACACACACAGGAACACACATACACACACAGGCACATGTATACACACACATACACACAGAGGCATGCATATACACACCGGCACACAATTACACACACACACACACGCACACACATTTATACACAAACAGGCACACATATACATACATACACACACACACACACACACACACACACACACACACAGGAACACAGACACACATACACACACACACACATAGGCACACATACACTCAAAAACACACATGCACACACATATACACAGAGGAACATACATATAGACACAGGAACATACATATACACAAACTCACACACACATACACACCCAGGAACATACATAAACACACATGCAAGGCTGCCTACAGAAGCACACAAGGGGGGGTTATGACTCACCCACTTGTCTGAGTGGGCGGATACTCTGTGACACCGTGAGGTGCAAATCTGAACTCTCATGCCTGTGCACGCAAGCACAGACAGATATTTGCGCGCACAAACATACCCACCAAACAGAACTTTGTAGACACACACACAAACAAACACACACACACACACGCTTTCAGAATTACTGCACGCAAACAAACACACAAACACACTCGCTCAGAGAACTACTGCACACAAACACAAACAAACACAAACCAACCTTTCATATGGAAAACTACTGCACACACACACAGACGCACACACACACACACACACAAACAGACGCACACACACAGACACACACACACACACACACACACACACCGCAGCAGCAGTCCCTCACCGACTCCTCGCTGCCGGGCCCCAGGGGCCTGAAGCTCCAGGACGCGGTGATGCTGCTGGGGTTGATGGAGGCGGAGCTGTGGAAGGTGCACTTCAGCCGCACGTCGGTGCCGTTGACGGCCTCCACGTCGGAGGCCGTGTACACCTGCATCCCCTGCACCACCAGCCTACCCGGGGCTGGTAACACACACACACACACACACACACACACACACACACACACACACACATCACGTCACTGGGCACAGACCACACTGCAGCGGATCGATACGGAGTACAAGAGCTGGAACAAAGAACAGAATCTATTGGAAGAGACGAATGCTGCTGAGTCTTTGCAGTTATTTATTGGATGATTTCTTCTGTCTGCCCTGTTGTGTCTCGTGTGTTGTGTGTTTGAGTGTTTGTGTGTGTAGCAACATGCATGTATCTGGGTACTTGGTAACCGTCGGACCTATACAGAGTGTCACAGGAAAATGTATACCACTTCTCAAAGTGGTATACATTTTCCTGTGACAGTTGCTTCGATATCTGCAGACCTACTTTTAGTGTTGATATGGGATGACCACGTTTATACAACCGTTGTCTTCTACTGAGTATCAAACGTAACTTAATTCATATTTTAGCCCAGTCGAGGAACGTTCACGGTGGCCAGTTTGAATGGACCACAGCGGGATGGAGATGAATGGTTGAAACATTTGCTGTATCCTGAGTGGATAATGATGGAGTGCTGACGATATGACTCTCTAGATTCCAAATATATTGGCTGAAGTGTGATTGGTGTTAGAGAGAAAGGATATTGCTATTTAGCCCCTCGGTGATGTGATGAATGAAACTCAAAATGGGAGTCGTTGATGTGAGGGGCTCCAGACCTACTCATGCATGTGAGCGTGCACACACACACACACGCATGCACACACACACACGCACGCACGCACGCACACACACACACACACACACACACACACACACACACACACACACACACACGTGACACGGGAGCAAACTGAGGAGCTATTGAGGGTCTGTAACCCCCTGTTACAGGTACTCAGGTTCATAATCAGGTCATCAAGTTGAACATCAGGTTTCTCAAAAACCCAGGCTGTGTGTGTGTGTGTATGTGTGGATGTGTGTGTATGGGTGCGCACGTGTGTGTGGAGACGTGTGTGTTTGTGTGGATGTGTGTGTGGATGTGTCTGTGTGTGGATGTGTCTGTGTGTGGATGTGTGTGTGTGTGTGTGTATGTCTGTGTGTGGAGACGTGTGTGTTTGTGTGGATGTGTGTGTGTGTGTGAATGTGTGTGTGTGTGTGTCTGTGTGTGGAGACGTGTGTGTGTGTGTGTGTGTGTGTCTGTGTGTGGAGATGTGTGTGTTTGTGTGGATGTGTGTGTGTGTATGTGTCTGTGTGTGGATGTGTGTGTGTGTGGATGTGTGTGGATGTGTGTGGATGTGTGTGTGTGTTTGTGTGGATGTGTGTGTGGATGTGTGTGATGTGTGTGATGTGTGTGTGTGTGTGTGTGTGTGTGTGTGTGTGTGTGTGTGTGTGTCCACGCATAAGTACATTTATTTTGACCACCAGCATCTCATCATATGAGCAATCTCAGAGAAAAGCCCAAACAACGCTCCACAAGCATAGAGTTAATATTGATATAAAGAGAGAGAGAGAGTCTGTGTTGACCCTGACCGCTCTTAATTCGTTTAGAATGGGTTCAAAATGTATTTCATGGGCGCCACCATTGGCCCAGTGGCTGGACCTCTTTAACTATATTCACCACACCCTCTTACTGACGTATGGCTCCGCTACAACATGAGGGTCCAATGAGTCACAGTATGGCCCAGTGGCTGGACCTCTTTAACTATGTTCACCACACCCTCTTACTGACGTATGGCTCCGCTACAACATGAGGGTCCCCTCCAATGAGTCACAGTATGCACTACAAATGCATGACGTCAGGATGCTAGAGATGCCATGATCCTCAGACTCTTCATATTCAATGAATCACCAAATACTTCCATTGGGATTTTTGTTCCATTTTGGTTCATCCATAAACCATTTATTTCTTCAGTGAACCCTTGAGCTGTGCCTTAGCCAGACCAAGGACCAGGGCTAATCCAATGCTTTCCACGGGATCAAAAACAGGAAAAGCTAGCCATGGGTTGTATTGTAAAGTTTGAGGAGCATGGAGGCGAGTATTAGCTGGGGAAACATCAGCAGGGGTTGGCTTCTTTGGGCAGCATGCTCTGCTCTCTTCTCAGACCACAGAGCGCTTCCTGTGGGCTGAGATGGGAGGGTGAATGTGTGCGTGGGTCTAAGTGTTTGTGTGTGCACGTGTCATCACCGAGCCTCGACAGAGCTCTACCGACCTAATGTGGTTTAAATGAGTCTGATGAAACATGGGAGGAACGGGCGTCTGTGTGTTTGGGTAAGAACGGGAGAGATAGATATTACAGCGAGAGAGAGAGATACAACACAACATTAGCAAATATGGCCAACTAACTTGAAATCCATCTTGCTTCACCCACTCTGCACGCCCTGTTCAGTGTCTCTCGGTTCTCCCTCCTCTATGAAGAGATGTACACAGGCCATCAACGGCGGAGTTGACTGCCAGCAGTTAGTATATTCATTAGGAAGATAGCATCAGTGCTGGCTGTATCAGAGACCAAGGTAATGAGCTGCACTGCACAACATGGTGTATGTGTGTCTGTGTGTGTGCGTGTGCATGTGTGTTTGTGCGTGTGCATGTGTGTGTGTGTGTGTGTGTGTGTGTGTGTGTGTGTGTGTGTGTGTGTGTGGGCAAGAGAGATGAATAGGACGATAAAGCAAGGAAGCTGTCTATGTGCATTAACACGAGCATAGACATTTGCACATATACGTGTGTCCTTGGTGTGTGCGTGGGCATGTGTGTGTGTGTGTGTGTGTGTGTCCTTGGTGTGTGCGTGGGCATGTGTTCTTGCATGGGAATAGTACACTAGCTGGCTGGTAAGGCATCAATCACAGAGTAACACGCTCAGCATCCAAAAGCAGTGGACACACAGAGAAAACAGTGGGGGTGGAAGTGACCAGAGTGTCTCCTACCTTCTACAGGACAGCATGCACAGAGATGGATGAGTGATGTTATTAGCGCTCTCTCTCTTAAGGAGAACTAATAGACTATAAACCCGAGGAACATCAATTCTCAGTCAAACCAAACGTGGAATGTGGTCCATTTTATAGAGAGCTACTCCCACTCTATAGTCACTATAGAGTGGGAGTAGCTCTCTATAAATATAGTATAGTGTAGTGCATTAACACTGTGGTCGTGGGATTCTGTGATTAACCCGTTTCTATCCCGTTATGTTAGCAGGCGAAAGAAAAGAACACTGCAGCGGTCGATGGCTACTCATTTCAAACTTGCTCATGGCTCTATTAGCGGGTGATTCGATTAGGCAATGCTAATGCAGTTTGAACAACATCCCCAAAAAAATCAACACTGCTTTCGAAACAATGGCCTTGCACAATGTGAGACGTGCTGATTAGTGTTCGAAACCACGGCTCCTTCCCATACACAGGCTGATTAGGAATTTAGGTTAATTAGAGCTTTCTGGAGGCAGACTAGATATATTAATAGAGATAAACGTCCTTCCAACATAGTGTGTGTGATTACTGTAATGGATGCCCCTCCTCAACTTATCTATATCCTGTACTAAATAATTATAAGAAAGATAGTAGCTATATGGGAGTGTGTGAGTGTGTTGTGAACATCGTTGTCATTACCACGGCTATTAGCATGTGATAATTGTAATGGGCATGGGAAGTGCAATGCATGCCTTCACATGCACATGTCTATTAGATGAGTGAGGGGCTGGTTGGGCCTCCGTTAAGTTCATGGGGAACTGAAGCCTGGATAAATGGATAAATGGGCTGACCTTGGTGTAAAGGAAGGCGGGAGAGAGAGAGAGAGAGAGAGCGAGAGAGAGAGAGAGAGAGAGAGCGAGAGAGAGAGAGAGAGAGAGCAGAGAGCGAGAGAGAGAGAGCGAGAGAGCGAGAGAGAGAGAGCGAGAGAGCGAGAGAGCGAGAGAGCGAGAGAGAGAGAGAGAGAGAGAGAGAGAGAGAGAGAGAGAGAGAGAGAGAGAGAGAGAGAGAGAGAGAGAGAGAGAGAGAGAGAGAGAGAGAGAGAGAGAGAGAGCGTGGGGGGGAGAGAAGAGAGTAGGTAGTAAATAGATTAGCTAAGAGGATTGATGAGTGAGAGAGCAAGTCATTGTGAGTGAGTGAGTGAGTGAGTGAGTGAGTGAGTGAGTAAGTTAGCAAAGGAGTGAGCGAGTGAGTGAGCGAATGACCACATGAGTGAGTGAGCGAATCGGGGAGTGTCAGTGAGACTGGATAGGCGAGTTTAGCAAAGAAATGAGAAGTGAACGATGACGTCAGAAAGGAAGATGGAGCAGAGAAACGAGACCACAAAGCGATGGAGACATATTCTCCAATAGTACGACCCGGCCTCTTACCAGATCCTCGCTAAAGATAAGATGGCGGCATTTGTTCCTCGCACGTCCATCCATTTCCACTGATGCAGCCAGCTAACCACCTCGGGATCCCTGTTTACATCCTGTCTGGCCAGACCACACCCAAGAGCTCCAGACACAAAGCTAGCACAGCTCATTAGGGCAAAGTTATGCTTCCCACTGGGTCTAGACTAGGATGGGGGCTCCAAAGACCAAAAATGAGAGCATAATACCCGATAACCTCTGTGTGAAACCACAGTTTTTGGTGTGAATGCACTTCAATATTTCCCAACTGCGCTGGAGGGAAGAAAGATCGAAGGAACACGTCCTCCCTCCTGTACGGTCCATTGTTTGGCCCCGTGTCTTATGGATCTCAATATCCTGATGTGTTTCATGCAGCACTTCCTGTACGCACAACATGTCCTGACACGGGTTGTAGAAAGAGACCCAATGATGTGAACTTCTAGCAGTAAAATGTCTAATGGCAGCATCCCTGGTAACAGATGCAATTTAGTCTCTTGGCTAACTCTGAAACATTAATATTTAAGTGTGAACTAACACGTAGATAGATGTGTACTGTCCCTGCCAAATAAATATTAGGTAACTACATAAACACATGCGTCTTAAGAATGTGTGTGTGTGTGTGTGTGTGCGTGTGCGTGTGCGTGTGTGTGTGTGTGTGTGTGTGCGTGTGTTGTTTTCTGGATGCACCATCCAAAAAAATTGGTGTCAACAAGTCTCATATTGCCGTGTCACATTTTCACAAAGTAAAAGACCATAATATGTATGAATAACCAATCAAAAGCAGTGGCTGAATCTGATTGAATCAATCTGGCTAACCCATTGCCGACTACAACTCTCTTGGGAATTCTCCAGAACAATCGACTTGACGTAGGTCGTTTTGAGTTATGAATATCCATCACTTATGTTAATGACATTTACTGGCCATTGTGTTTTGTTGGGTGGCTGTTTGTGTGTATGTGTGTCATTTGTCTTCGATCGTGAATGGAATAAGAAGCTGTTTGTCCTTCTGGGTCCTTTGCGGTTGTGGAAGACTTCACCTCCACTAAAACAACATAGCTGCCGTATTGAAAAGCAGCCTGTGTATTAAATTACAGTTAGGTTTCAAATCACACGTTTTTCCACATGCCAATGTTTCTATACACAAGAGCCACACGGCCCAATCAAAGGGACTATTACAGCACACAACACACATTATTTTGTTCTTTTCAACAAGGATGACACATCATGTCACCAACCTATTTGCTGTTGTGTGCTATTCAAAAGGGTCACTGCTTCCTCTCTATAATAATACTCCAGCCTTGTTAGAGGGTGTTGCTAAAATGGACTCCCAGTTGGGTTATTATTATTAAACCTAGACTGTTGGTGATGGTGTTTTTGCACTACACACACGAACACGCACGCATGTGCAGACACACACTCAGAGACACAAGCACAGGTACACACACACACACACACACACACACACACACACACACACACACACACACACACACACACACACACACACACACACACACACACACACACACACACACACACAGAGCAGTCATCTCTTTCTGATTTGCTAGTGTTGGCATGAGTCCACAATATCTGTCAAAACGTACAATACATAATAATGAGGTGAACTCAATGAACCCTCACTGGGCTGTTTGTCAGCGTTCTGTGGAGCCGGCTGCACTGCAGCCCTGGCTGTGTTCTGCTAGCCAAACACTCCACTTATTAGTTGGTCTGCTGCTTCATAATTACAAAGTCCAATCTTATTGGATAATATTTGCTTTCTCTGAAATTGCTCCAAATAATTTTCCTTTGGTATATTTATCATTCAAATACATTCCCTGTACCTTTCTACTTTCTCAGACGGTCGCGGTTATTTTGCAATATTTCTGCTCTTTGATGAAGACATTGGCATGAGAGGCCATGCTGTCTGGTAAACACACCAAACAACAACGTTACCAAACACGACTCTGGTAAACACACCAAACAACAACGTTACCAAACAACAACGTTACCAAACACGACTCTGGTAAACACACCAAACAACAACGTTACCAAACAACAACGTTACCAAACAACAACGGTACCAAACACGACTCTGGTAAACACACCAAACAACAACGTTACCAAACAACAACGGTACCAAACACGACTCTGGTAAACACACCAAACAACAACGTTACCAAACAACAACGTTACCAAACACGACTCTGGTAAACACACCAAACAACAACGTTACCAAACACGACTCTGGTAAACACACCAAACAACAACGTTACCAAACAACAACGTTACCAAACACGACTCTGGTAAACACACCAAACAACAACGTTACCAAACAACAACGGTACCAAACACGACTCTGGTAAACACACCAAACAACGTTACCAAACAACAACGGTACCAAACACGACTCTGGTAAACACACCAAACAACAACGTTACCAAACAACAACGTTACCAAACACGACTCTGGTAAACACACCAAACAACAACGTTACCAAACAACAACGTTACCAAACACGACTCTGGTAAACACACCAAACAACAACGTTACCAGACAACAACGGTACCAACAAAATATAATTTCCATCAAGAATATGGCAGTTGGTCAAGCTTTCTTAATCTAGCATCTCATAAGACGGGGAGGTTTTGCTTCGGGTCGCGACAAATCCCCGGGGACGACCGTGGCCTCAGGAAACAGTGTTGAAGCTGGGGCCCTTCCTCTGCTTGTTACGCCAGGGGTAAAACAAAGCAGGGGGGACCCGGCAGAGGAAAGCTGAAACCTGGGCTGCAGAGCATCAAGGAGGAAGCGCTAATGGCTCACCATTACCCAGTCCTCCACGGGGGTCACAACAGAGTCCTCCTCTTTGTCAAGCAGGGCCTTTCTCCTCCAGACAAAGCCTCTCTTGTTTGTATGGAAAGTGGGGGGGTGGAGGGGAGGCCATGGGGGGCTAGCTCTACAGGTAACAGTGTGTGTGTGTGGGGGGGGGGGGGGGTGTTCACATGGCAGGATGAGCACAGCCAGTGCAGTGAGTGCGGGGTGGGTCGATGGGATGGGAGGCAATGAGACGGGAGCACAGGGGGCAGAGGACGAAAACTGGACGGAGCCTGAGACAGTTGGACCCCCCCCCCCCCCCCCCCCCCCCTCAGAGGGATGTACAGTTTGTTGTTCCACCATCTAGGACTCTCACTCGCGTTCCCATGGCTATCCACTATGCCATTGTGAAGACTCTCCCTCACACACACACACACACACACACACACACATACACGCAAACACACATACACACACACACACACACACACACACACACACACACACATCCATACACACGTCCCATTCTTTTTGCTCTAAATGTCTCTATACCTCGGATTTCCTGTTATTTTTCCCTCTCTGCTACTTAGACATACACACATACACACACACACACACACTAACACACTAACACACACACACCCACACACACACACACACACACACACACACACACACACACTAACACACACACACACACACACACACTAAAACACATACACACACACACACACTAACACACATACACACACACACACACTAACACACACATACACACACACACATACACACACGAGTCGGCCCTCTCTTTTCCGTGCAGACCTAATTGTAATTCATCTGACGGAGGGTGGGGGGGGGGGGGCTACAGTTGCAGTAGCGTGAGGGAGAGAGAGGGCAAGAGTTTAATCCATCAAACTGCTCCACCAACTCCCACCTCACAGCTGACTCACCAGCCCCCTGCAGCCCCATCCCACCACCACTCCTACAAGGGACTACTGTGTGTGTGTGTGTGTGTGTGTGTGTGTGTGTGTGTGTGTGTGTGTGTGTGTGTGTGTGTGTGTGTGTGTGGGGGGGGGGGGGGGGGGGGGGTAACAGGAGCACATTTTAAAGAGTACATCATAGTATGTGCCGACCCCAACCATCACCACCACACCGCGAGGCTAGATGAGTGTGTGTGTGTGTGTGTGTGTGTGTGTGTGTGTGTGTGTGTGTGTGTGTGTGTGTGTGTGTGTGTGTGTGTTTTCTGCAATAACTCATGAATGGGAGAATACAGCACTAAATCAAGTCAGAACAAACAATAAAAGCACACAGTGGCTTATTGGGCAGCGCAATACATCAGATTTATATTGACTTGGGAAATGGAATAACTGCAATATCTTTATAGCAGTTTTATTGCAAAAACTGAAAAAGTGCTGTTTGTGTAATATATAGTTAGTGGTCAAATAAAAACAATGTAGTTTTCATCTCAGTGAAGCTATGAAGAGCCAATGGGATATTCAGTGGTCATGCATATATAGACTAAATGCTATGTTGCTACAATTTCGGTTAAGTCAATCTTTTTTAAGTAATACAAATATAATTATTCTCTCCCTCTCTCTCTCCCTCTCCCTCTCCCTCTCCCTCTCCCTCTCCCTCTCCCTCTCCCTCTCCCTCTCCCTCTCTCTCTCTCTCTCTCTCTCTCTCTCTCTCTCTCTCTCTCTCTCTCTCTCTCTCTCTCTCTCTCTCTCTCTCTCTCTCTCTCTCTCCCTCTCTCTCTCTCTCTCTCTCTCCCTCTCCCTCTCTCTCTCTCTCGTATCATCACCTTACTGGAATGGAAATGAGCCTGATGAGTAGTACTTTGTCACTTCATATAAAATGGATTGAAATTATCTCTTTCCAAGACAGTATTCTGATTGAGTATTCTGCTCACAAAAGGATAAAAATCAAGAGGCATTGTTAGGTTTATAGGTAACATTTTTCAAAATAAAAGTCCTCTGCTTCTTTCATGTTTTTATGGGGGGACGACAAATGTTCTAAATATTGAGGGGGACATATCCCCAATATCTACGATTATGCTGACGTGTTTCTGCTGTCATGGAGGTGGCTGGTTCGGTTCCTGGGCTGCCTCTTGCAGTCTCCCCCTGTGTCCCTGGCAGATGACTCAGGGACAACTAGCTGCTGAACATTTTCCTAATTCGTTTTTTTCCCCCAACTTTCTCTGGAACTGTTGATGCATTTTTCCCCCTTGAGACGCCCAAACTGGGCGGAACGCTGACGTTGGGATGTTTATCTCAGTTATTTTTTATCCAAACAGTTTCAGAAACATGTGGGGAGCCAGAAGAAGAAACACACACACATTAGCGTGTGCATAGAAATACTTGCGGCTAGGGATGACATCTGCATCCGCATTTTACAGCTGAAAAAAACAAGAGGGAGGCCAACGTGGCAAATTCCTGTAGCACCCATTTTCCAGCATATTGGCATTGCATTGCATCGTACGCACACACACACACACACACACACACACACACACACACACACACACACACACACACACACACACACACACAGATACACACACACACACACACACAGATACACACAGATACACACACACACACAGACAGATACACACACACACACAAACACAGATACACACACACACACACAGATACACACACACACATACACACACAGACAGATACACACACACACACACACACACACACACACACACACACCCTGGAAACATGTAGAAAAGATTTCATAAAGAAATCAGTTTACATTGGGCTCTGTATAAACTGGATCCGTTTCCAGTTCCATGGCCAACACGAGAACAGCTTTCTGCTCCGGTTCTAACGTTCCCCGATGCCTCAGCTGGGAGCTCGATCGGTTCCACGCTCAACTTCGACAGGTCTCTACCCCCCCTCCGCCCTTTCCGGGGCCCGCCCGGTGCTGCCCTCCCTGGGGAGCGCCAGCTCTACCCCCCCCCCGGTGCTGCCCTCCCTGGGGAGCGCCAGCTCCACCCCCCCCCCGGTGCCGCCCTCCCTGGGGAGCGCCAGCTCCACCCCCCCCCCGGTGCCGCCCTCCCTGGGGAGCACCAGCTCCACCCCCCCCCCCGGTGCCGCCCTCCCTGGGGAGCACCAGCTCCACCCCCCCCCCGGTGCCGCCCTCCCTGGGGAGCGCCAGCAGGACAGCTGTGCTCTGCTGGGCGCCGGTGCTGACCTACAACGGGATTAAAGAGGTGTGTGCAAAGACCAGTGGTCCGTCCTGGTACACCCAGTCAGCGCGCATCTGGAAGCTCAACGGGATAAAAGTACTGGTTGGTTCTGGTGTGTGTGTGTGTCTGTCTGTGTGCGTGTGAGAGTGTGTATTATTATTGTTGCACACGACAAACAGCGTTTAGTTGTTAATGCCAGGATAAATACGAGGCCTGCGGCCACACTTTCTCTCTCTCTCTCTCTCTCTCTCTCTCTCTCTCTCTCTCTCTCTCTCTCTCTCTCTCTCTCTCTCTCTCTCTCTCTCTCTCTCTCTCTCTCTCTCTCTCTCTCTCTCTCTCTCTCTCTGTCTCCCTCACTCTCCCTCCCTCCCTCTCTCTGTGCTGGAGATAGAAATGCAGAGAAGGTAACCCTGGAAGGCAGGACAAGCTAACACACGTTAGGCTGCAGGCCAGGCAGCCCTCCTCCTCGCCTCAGCCGTCGGATGGCAGACTGCTGAGGAAAACTCCAGCACACGGAAATAAGCAACTAGTTATACTGTATGCATGTGTGCGGGCATTCCTTGTTTCCCTTCAAAAGGATAGCAGCTTTTCTCAAAGCTTAGGCTGACGAGAGTGTGTGTACACTTCCCTGCCAACCCAACCGTTAAGTCACTCTGTTCCCCACTGTAAATGTAACATCGATGGTGACACGGGATATACAAACCTTCTGATACACACAACAAATGATTGATAAAGTCCAACGACAATCATTTCGTGGATTTTTGTAAGTGGCCTTCACTGATTGGCAGACTCAATGCATCAATAGGACTTATTACATCCGAAGTGAAGCCACAATCGTTGTGGTGCCACTGACCCCCTCGCTATCCGAGTTACAGCGCTGATACACCCTCCGTAGGCCATGGCGCTACAGCGGCCGACTGGTCTTCTGTGGACAACTAGCCTGAGGCACGCGTCAGGTTAAACAACAAGCTTATCTCTGGGAGAAGAGCCCCTGCTACACACGATGATGGACACACTCAATCAATATGATCCACTTAGTTCTGCAGATGAGTTCAAGGTTAGGCAGCGCGGAGCCGTGCTGAATGAATTGCCAATGCAGAGCAGCGCTGATAGGCCCATTGAAGTTCTTCAAAGCATTAGCGTTGCCGTTCGGGGGAATGAGATGAGTGGCACCTGTTTATGACCCCCATGGGGGTCTTTCCTGCGTGGACCTGGTAAATGAATGCCAAGATCCGATGGACATTTCCCAAACAGCCGTGGGACGGTGAGGGGAAGCAGGTGGACCTTTGAGGTGCTCTCCAGACCAGCGGATACAGGCGTACGTTCAAACAGCAGGAAACCAGACCAGGGCGCGTACAGAAGGGGAAACAATGCAGCCGGGTTTGATGGCGTCCAGTACGGTTATTAAGCGGTATAGGCGCAGGGCCAAATGAAGGACCGCTTTATAGCTGGGGTGGGAATGATTTAGAGCCAGCCCTCGACCACAGGGCCAAGGCCACCACTTCCCCGTGACGCACTGAGACACTTGAAGACATGGGTAAAGGGGTCCCGGGCCTTTCATTGGTCAAGGCCCAGCTATGTTTCATTTTTTTTGCTATTTTGATAATGGACAAGCTGCTGGTTCCCTTTAAACCAGTGGTGACTTCAAGGGAAGTCCATAATTTACAGTATAGTCCTACTTCCATTTCTAGTAGAGCTATGTATCCCTATACAGAAAATATATTCTAGAAAATAGCTGTACTTCCAAGACCTGCCTCAACCATTTCTCTAAAATTTCCCATAGGTAATTAATGTTTAAAAAATAAAGATATACACGTATTTTTAAGCAAATCTAGTAGTCAATAGGACTACATTTATATCGGTGTACTGGACATAGCAGTCAGAGAGGGACACGTACATATATATATCGTTTGGTCTCACCTGAGGTTGCTAGTCCGTAGACGGCGAGGAAAGCGAGGAGCTTTGCGCACATTGGATGGCGTTGTGCGTTCGGGCGTCCAGGGAAAAACAACAAAGTCGATCTGCGTCAAGAACCTATCGGTGTCCCCACCGAAAGCACCACAAATAGATCCCCTAAAGTCCTGTAAAGCGGGGGAGGACAGAGAGAGAGAGAGAGAGAGAGAGAGAGAGAGAGAGAGAGAGAGAGAGAGAGCGAGAGAGAGAGAGAGCGAGAGAAGTTGAGAGAAGTTGTTGCTGAGGGAGACGCAAGCCCTAACTCGCCACTGTCCTCCTTCTTTTCAGCTGCCCTCCCACCCATTTCGGGAGGGTGTAGCAGTTACCTCCACCGCGGATCTTGATTCAGAGCTGCTTTCAACATAAAGCCCGTCCATGCACATAGGCGGACGGTGGTCAGACCAGTTCTGCCGTCCGTCTAAAAGATCCGATGGAATTCTTATGCATGAAGAATAAGTTGCGTTGAGTGTAAAAGTTGATCGGAATGCATTTCCTACGTTCGCCCTAATGTCTGGATTGATTAAGTCATACATCATGGCATTGCGTCATCACAAGTTGTATTTTAGAAGAAGGGTGGGTTAGAGGTGGGGTTTTTTTTAGGTCACTACTCTGCAACATCTAAAGTTAGTGATAGTGATGATAGTCTGTAGCCTGCAGTGTTTTCGTTAAGGCTATAGTTTAAACCAGTGTGCGTAACGCTCTATTGAATGTATGTGTCCACGTATGAATGCAATTAGCCCACGGGTTGGCCTACACGTGAACTAATAGCAATCATTAAACATTGCCATTAACTAATAGATCTGTGGGTGGATACAACAAACAAACTACTCACCACGCACCTGGGCAGAAGCTGGAACACTTCGAATTTCTTCCTTAACCGTCAGGATCTTCAGCCATTCACGTATGAGCAGCCCACCAACAGATGATGAGTGCAGTTACTAGGTAAGAGAGACCAAACGATTACTGCTTTGAACCACTTGGGGGCAGAGGTGCGCTTCGATGCAGTTCTGTAGGGCCCTCCAGAGGGCTCGAGCCATTGAGAATGGGTGATGATTCTGTTGTTGTATCGTTTCAAACAAAAAGACAGAGAGAGAGAGAGAGAGAGAGAGACAGACAGACAGACAGACAGACAGACAGACAGACAGACAGACAGACAAGGACAGACAGACAGACATAACACATTAATTAAATAAGTGAACACGTAATCCCCCTACCTTTGCAAACAACACATTAAAACTTGGAATTAATTTCAAGATACAATTATCAATGCAGTTAAAACAAAAAGTGCAAGCTTTGTCATTGGACTGAGTGTGATGAGAATGAGAGTGTGAGTTAGAGGAAACAGACAGAAGGCCAGGAGAGGGCGGGGGAAGAAGACACTTGTGAGAGAAAGGCGGATATGCTTGCTTTTTGTTTTCTTCTAAAAAAATAGATATCTTAAACTATTTGGATCAGCATTCGGATTTCATACAGGCTACACGCCAAGGGCTAGCCTTCCAAAAGGAGATTGTTTACAAAAAGAGGAACATCAGCCAAAGATGAAAGTACATATTGGCAGCCTGCTCCTCTGCCTGCTAGTGAGTTCTGCAAGGAGTATTGAAACAGGTAATAATTCACATATTTTTAAGTTTAGTTTTTGTATTACTTTTCAAAGTAATTTCCATAATGTAAATTATAATACTTGATATTCACTAAAGCGTGTATGTTTTTATCTTTTTTTGTAACCGCACAAACATGTGCATTTCGAGAAGAGCACTGTGTACTGCCCACACAAAGACATGAACACAATCTCTATACAAATGATACATCATGTATGATTTTATTTTATTGTTTTGTTTTTCTCGTCCCTTTGACCCAAGCTGGCGTCTCATTCTGGCGGACAACATTTACCATGACATGTCCAGAGAAAGGAACATGGTACAAGGGTTACCAAGATAAAGCCCTAGAGCAGTACGGCAAATTGCATAACGACACACAACTCAAAGTGGAATATAATGACACCACAAAAGGCCATTATCGCTGCAAATACGGTGAAACGACATATAATTTTTACGTGAAAGGAAAAGGTATGTTATGAGCCTCTTGCTTTTGCTTGGTTTATACAAGAGCAGGCCGACGTTTGACTGACCGTTGAGCCTCATTTCATCTTCAGTGTGTGACCACTGCTATGAGCTGGAGCCTGTCACGGTTGCTGTGGCCATTGTTGCAGACGTTTTGCTGACACTGGGAGTCATTTTTGTGGTCTACGTTCGGGCCAGGAAGCCAAAATCTGCCAGAGCAACACCCAAGAAAGGTAAAGGAGCGCTGTCGACAAAATGGTCGACCACTTCCTTCAGCAGTTTAGCTTACGGCCATATCAACTGTAGAAGTCAAGTTATTTTACTAAAGAATGTATTCATTTTTTCTACAAAATAGTTTTTATTTTTCATCCGTGTTTCAGCTTATAAATACATTTGAGATATTTATTTCTCCATAAGGTACTTGGTTCTTAAATGAACACACCCCAGAGTGTCCTGTTTAAATCATTGTTGTGCTGTCCTTAATGTTTTGCAGTGTCTTCATCTGGATCGAGTGGTGGTCCTCCTACTCCCTCGCCTGACTATGAGGTAGGCACACAGTGCATGAACACACCCAGGTGACCTGGACCCATATGAAGAACACCAATAGAGTCGTGCAGCTTGATCTCCCATGAACCTTCCAACACTCTCCATTTAACAAAAGCTTCAGAAATCATGCAAACTGTGGGTTTCAGAACTGACACATTTTACTAACTGCATTCAAATGACAACAACGTGTGTATGTGTGTATCGGTGAGAGGTTACCGATGACGCTCTGATGCTAGAACACAGTTGTTCATATAATTGTGTGGATTGTGCATTCACAGACTCTGAACGCCCACACCCGCTCCGACATGTACTCTACTGTCCACAGGACGGGCTAAAGACCAGAGGACACCCAGACTCCAGGGTCCAGAGCAATCACACGCACGCATGCGCGCACACACACACGCACACACACACACACACACACACACACACAAGCACGCACACACACACACACACACACACACACACACACACACACACACACACACACACGCACACACACACACACACACACAAGCACGCACGCACGCACACACACACACATGCACGCACACAGTATTTGCACCTGTGTCACTCAACATACATATAAACTCTCTCTCTCTCTCTCTCTCTCTCTCTCTCTCTCTCTCTCTCTCTCTCTCTCTCTCTCTCTGGATCCATTGAAGAGCATTTTCTTAATTAAGTGTTGCATCAAAACATATTATGTCAATATTTGTATCCACTTAAAACATAATTAATAACTGTTTTAATCAGCAGCATAATTAGACGGTGGCTATGGAGCCATTCAACATTCAATTAATTTATGGAAAAATGGTATGTTTGTAAAATGATTGACTATCTGAGATGTTTTTGTGATAGGTTTCTTCTTTATTCCAAATTGTTGCCACTTTTATCTAATTGTACATTATTACTGGAAACTTGTATGTTGTCTATAATAAACTATCAATAAATGCTGTTTGTTTTCTGTAAACCATCTAGCATATCGTTTTATGAGTTATGAGACAGCTTTAAAGGGTTAGTGTGTAGAGGTTAGAAGCATCTAGCGATCAGGTAGCTAACC
>JACYXH010000452.1:55000-130000 GCA_026745465.1 Lota lota
GTTGACCTTATAAATGTATCCCACCATCGGGTACCTGGAGAAACCTGCGGGGAAGAGGCAGCACAGCATGAACCTCAGGAGGAGATGAAGAGCACAGCATGGTGACGCACAACAGGAAGTCAAACACTGGCGTTCCCCTAGGCTCGGCGAAGGCAAAGGCGAGTACTGCGTGTGGAAGGAGCTTGGCTCTGACCTCTAGCGGCGTAGGCTGCGGACAGGTCGTCGTCCTCCCCCCCGACCGGCCACCTCCTCTCCTCCCCCAGGCTCCTCCGCTTGGCCGCCTCCCGGGCTGCAGGAGGAGGAGGTCCAGAGAGGGAGCAGGAGGTGGTCTGTGAGATGCCGCTTCAGGCCCAATGCACGGGGTCGTTTAATGTGATTGGAGTGAGTGTGTGAGTCTCACCCCTGCGCAGCGTGCAGAGGTCGTTGAGCTGCATGTTGGAGGGCAGGGACATATTCTCCCGGGGAAGAGGAGCCTGATCCACCTTCTCCGTCTTCAGAATGGCTGAACTGCTGTGTGTAGACAGAACGTAAGTAAAAGTCAATGTTAGATGTCCTACAACAGGGTTTACTGGACAGTGTAAGTCCTAGTATAGCCAATGGAGTAAGTGCACTATTGATAGTTTAGAGTGGTTTGGGGTGGCATGTTGTCTTTAAACCTTGGCTAGGCATTTTGGAGAAACCTGCCAGAGTAAGCTGGATTTTGAAAGTGTCCAACCGAAACAAATCCCACCCCTCCCTTCAGGCCTCCCTCCAAAGCCACTCCCCAAAACACATGATTCACTCACTAGCTTTAGCAACAGTTCTGCCTAGCTAGACTGGTCACGCACAATGAGTGCATGGGCAGAGTGCACTCAGGTAGCCAGGTAGGTAGACCAATTCTTTGATCATAATTCAATTATTAGATGGGCTTTTTACAGGCCTGCGACAGCCAGAGATACTTGATTTGATTTATTGATTGCTGTCAGGATGTACAGACAATTTTAACAAATATGACAGAAAATTATTCTAAAATAAATAGCCTACCCTATCTTTAACCAGTGTCCCTTGAGTGTACGTGCTACGTAATCACATTGCTATTTTCACCATAGAGGTTTCAACTGGGGGTCTAAAGGTTTAAACTGGGGGTCTAGAGGTTTAAACTGGGGGTCTAAAGGTTTAAACTGGGGGTCTAGAGGTTTAAACTAGGGGTCTAAAGGTTTAAACTGGGGGTCTAGAGGTTAGACTGGGGGTCTAGAGGTTAGACTGGGGGTCTACAGGTTTAAACTGGGGGTCTAGAGGTTAGACTGGGGGTCTAGAGGTTAGACTGGGGGTCTAGAGGTTAGACTGGGGGTTTAGAGGTTTCAACTGGGGGTCTAGAGGTTAGACTGGGGGTCTAGAGGTTAGACTGGGGGTCTAGAGGTTAGACTGGGGGTCTAGAGGTTTCAACTGGGGGTCTAGAGGTTAGACTGGGGGTCTAGAGGTTAGACTGGGGGTCTACAGGTTAGACTGGGGGTCTACAGGTTTAAACTGGGGGTCTAGAGGTTTAAACTGGGGGTCTACAGGTTTAAACTGGGGGTCTAGAGGTTAGACTGGGGGTCTAGAGGTTTAAACTGGGGGTCTAGAGGTTAGACTGGGGGTCTAGAGGTTAGACTGGGGGTCTAGAGGTTAGACTGGGGTCTAGAGGTTAGACTGGGGGTCTAAAGGTTTAAACATTGGCCTAGAGGTTAGACTGGGGGTCTAGAGGTTAGACTGGGGGTCTAGAGGTTAGACTGGGGGTATAGAGGTTGAACTGGGGGTCTAAAGGTTTAAACATTGGTCTAGAGGTTAGACTGGGGGTCTAGAGGTTAGACTGGGGGTCTAGAGGTTAGACTGGGGGTATAGAGGTTGAACTGGGGGTCTAAAGGTTTAAACATTGGTCTAGAGGTTAGACTGGGGGTCTAGAGGTTAGACTGGGGGTATAGAGGTTGAACTGGGGGTCTAAAGGTTTAAACATTGGTCTAGAGGTTAGACTGGGGGTCTAGAGGTTAGACTGGGGGTCTAGAGGTTAGACTGGGGGTATAGAGGTTGAACTGGGGGTCTAAAGGTTTAAACATTGGTCTAGAGGTTGAACTGGGGGTCTAGAGGTTGAACTGGGGGTCTAGAGGTTTAAACATTGGTCTAGAGGTTGAACTGGGGGTCTAGAGGTTGACCTGGGGGTCTAGAGGTTAAACTGGGGGTCTAACGGTTAGACTGGGGGTCTAGAGGTTGAACTAGGGGTCTAGAGGTTTAAACATTGGTCTAGAAGTTGAACTGGGGGTCTAGAGGTTGAACTGGGGGTCTAGAGGTTTAAACATTGGTCTAGAGGTTGAACTGGGGTCTAGAGGTTGAACTGGGGTCTAGAGGTTGAACTGGGGGTCTAGAGGTTGAACTGGGGTTTAGAGGTTGAACTGGGGGTCTAGAGGTTGAACTGGGGTTTAGAGGTTGAACTGGGGGTCTAGAGGTTGAACTGGGGGTCTAGAGGTTGAACTGGGGTTTAGAGGTTGAACTGGGGGTCTAGAGAATCCGTTTAGATACATTTTAACACAGATACTATTTAATTTCTGCCAAGATGAACCCATGTTTTAGACAGCTCTGGTCATGGAGCTTTTCGAAAGAGGACTAAGCTTTTTAGGTTGGATGGAAACTAGCAAGTTACATTCTCAGTTGATCCTTGCTTGCTTGCTTCCATGGATGCAGCACGCTGTGTTTGTGTGCCAATTTGTTTCATATCTGGCAACCCGGGGTAATCTGAGAATAGTGAATCATAGCACACAGCCCGTAACAAAAACTAACGTTTTGACCCGGAATGGAAATTTCAAAGGGGAACATTCTGTGGTATTGTTGTCAAAGAATCCAGTATTTTGAATTAGCATGTTTCCCTAATCTCTGATGACATATCATGGTCTTTCTATGATTTAGTACAGTAAATGTGTTACACATTGCACCTTGAAGAGCACAAAATACCCCACAATTTATTTTCATTAAAACCCAGGAAAACCCAGAGTGTTAAAGCATAGCAACACACAGAGTACATGGTTGTAATTAGCACAACTTAAAAAGAGTTGGAATGAATCCTTTACCTTTTTTTGGTCATTAGGATCTCCACTGGCTCATCTGAAACATTAACATGAACATAATGTTTTGTATAATCAATCTTATGAAGTGGGCCAAAATTACAAAAGAGAAACACGCTTACGTGAACCCCCCCCCCCCCCCCCACCCACACACACACACACACACACACACACACACACACACACACACACACACACACACACACACACAAATTCATGCCCCAGTCTTACCAATGGCCTTGTTGTTCTTTTGCATGAGACAAAGCACTATGAGGCTCAGTACGAGGAGAGCCATGAAAGCCATAGCCCCACCTGTGACTATCCCCAGCATAGGCACCTCCACACGAGACTGCAGGAACTCTGGAGAGAGACCGAGAGAGACAGACAGACCGAGAGAGACAGACAGACCGAGAGAGACAGACAGACCGAGAGAGACAGACAGACAGAGAGAGACAGACAGACCGAGAGAGACAGACAGACAGAGAGAGACAGACAGACAGAGAGAGACAGACAGACCGAGAGAGACAGACAGACAGAGAGAGACAGACAGACAGAGAGAGACAGACAGACCGAGAGAGCGTTGTCAAATTTGTTCAACTGAATTTGTCAGAGACAGAAGGCTGAAAAGATAGAAGGAAAAAATATGACAAAAATAAATAATATAAATAATAATACATAATAATAAATTTAAAATAATATGAATTACTTAGAAATGAACTTCTTTGATGTTGGCGTTCCCAGGGCATCCGATGCGCTTAGAGACACAACCAGCCCATCTCTGTCTCACATTATCACCGTGAAGTTGACACACAATCTGACCTGCTAAGGTGAGGTTGCTCTGCGCCGTGCCAACGCTGTTGCTTGCGTTCATCGAGACATTCCCTGATAGGCTGCTGAGTGTGACCTTCAGCGTGTGATTGGCCAGCCAGGGGTAGCTGCGAGAGTCCAGGACGAGGAAGTCGGAGGTGTTGGCCACCATCTGGCCGGACTGGTCCACGAAGGTGATGGTGGCGGGGGGGTTGGATCGTACCAGGGCGAAGAGGACCAGGGAGAGGTCTGCAGGGTCTGAGGTTTCACTGTAGTGAGCTTTGACTCTGAGGATCTCTGGCTGGACTGGGGGAGAGAGGGAGAGGGAGAGGGAGAGGGAGAGAGGGAGAGGGAGAGGGAGAGAGAGAGAGAGAGGGAGAGGGAGAGAGAGAGGGAGAGGGAGAGGGAGAGGGAGAGGGAGAGGGAGAGGGAGAGGGAGAGGGAGAGGGAGAGGGAGAGGGAGAGGGGTAGAAATCAATGGAGAGGCGGTATAGAAAATACAAAGATAATGGAGATTGACGGAGAGCGTTGCTTTACTTATCAGCGTGAGTGAAATGGAAAACCATTTCTTTGCGATATACATATTTGTCAAGTATGATTCCTGGCAACTGAAAGAAAACTACAGAACACTAAATACTAACACTAATTCTGATGACATGATCGTGCCTCAATTTCTAACCCAAGTAATGATTGAGTCACTGGAACCATATATATATAACAATAAGACGCATATGTGTGCGGGATTCCTGCGCCCTCTGCCACGGTGAACTCACACTGGACGTTGAGCGTGACCGTGGCGTTGTAGCTCTCCCCTGTGCGCGGGTTGGCCGCCGTGCACACCAGTTCCCTGTCCCACTTCCTGGCCCGCAGGGTGAAGGTGCTGTTGTGATGCGACCCGGGCCTCAAGACCGCCACGCCGCCGCGCTCCTGCGCCGGCTCCTCCTGCCGCTGGCCGTTGAGATGCCAGGTCAGCAGAGGGGGCGCACGGGGGTCCCAGCCGACCGAGTGGCATCTGAACCTGTGCGGGACGTTTTCCTGCAGCGTGATTGTCGACCGATGCCGTCCGTCAATTTTTGGGGCGGGTTCCATGGCGCCTGTTGGTGGTACAGGCGTGGTGAGCATCGTCTAACCGGTTTGTTTGAAGCAAGGTTGGTTCCCCTCCCGGCGCTACACTGTGGTACAGCCCACTGGTCCTAGCATGTTAGGGTTAAATGCAGAGACTGAATGTCCCCCATGGGGATCAACAGAGTATATCTCCTTCTTCTTCTCCTTCTTCTTCTAACACACATATCCCTTCTGCCATCTCTTCCCCCAGTTCGGTAAGCCATTAACTGTGTCTAGTAATGGTTAAATAAAGAAGATCTGGTCAGCTATTTTGCATTAGAGCATTGAATGAAATCGCTGACAGAGATGAGCACCAGAGTCTCATATTCATCGCTGTGATAACAGAAGACTGTTGTGAAAGCTGTTTCCTGTCAGCAGTAAAGGCAGGAAGGTTTCCGCTGATGCCCGGACTAAGAGACAACACAACACAGAGGTGGCTTACCTGTCCTGGACCAGGATAGTGTGTGAAATAGCAGGACCGCTGTTACTGGACCCCACCAGCGAGGATTCACACACTCCATGCTAACACACACCTATCTGCTGTGAAATGAAAAATAAGAGCGTGTTCATATTAACATTTAATGTAGGCAGCATCACATTTTCACTATATAATTAAATGGTTTAATGACACATAGTTGTGAAACGGTGAAAATGGGCATTTAAAAATGAATATTTGAAAGCTACTAAGCTACTAGCTAAACCGATGCTGCAGCTACTATATTGCAACATTTCGTTTTTTTAAAGATAAATCGTTTCATATTCCACAAAGTGATCCTGTGACAGTGCTTCTAGTGCTTCCAGGTCCTTTCTGGCTCTAGAGCTACAATCTTATCGCAGCTTGAATGTCAACAGAGAAGAAACAGAGGATGGAAAACACTATGAGACATTGACAAAATCTTTGTCAATGGTTGACTTGTTGTCAATCATTCCTCCCATGTTTGATGCGGTAGACCTGTTTGTATCAGGATTTTACACCCACAAACTCAACTACACACAGGCACGCACGCACACACACAAACACAACACCTCCGAACGAAAGCAGGAAATGCATCATCACGCATAGTGCAGTAAAACAAACCATCCTCAACAAACTCTTCTACATGCACCATCACAAGCAACCCAGCTAACTCTAGCATCAACACAGATGACATGTACACAGGATTGCTCACAAACGCGTACCCAGGAGTGTGTGGGGGATTGCAATAGCTGGCACAGGCATGGCAGAGTAATAAGCTGTAATGCTGGGCAAGACATTAACATGTAGACACTGCATTACACACACACACACACACACACACACACACACACACACACACACACACACACACACACATGCAAACACATGTCCTTGCAGCCCTGCATGCAGACAATTTGATACAGACATATGCACCTAACGTAAAGTCTTCTGATACACTCTTCCAGGCGTCGGAGGTTCTGCAAGCATTACCTGGGCCCAGTGTGCAGATGTTGTTGTGGCTGTTCAGCCTGCCATAGCTCCATGGTAGCGGAGGAGGAGGAGGAGAGAGGAGAGGCAGAGAGGAGGAGGAGGAGGAGAGGCGAAAGAGAGAGAGAGAATGGGATGACTACGTAGCGATGAGAGGCATCCCTCACTTTTACTCAGCCACACTCCGACCTCAAGAAAAACCCACACACACTCACAGTTAAATACGTGCGGGCACATGGGCACACAAACCCACGTAACAATACACATGCATAAAGGAGCCGTGTGAAGGCTGCAGCAGCAACCAATAGCTGGCCTGGATCCCTTCAGCTGGGGGGGGAGGGGGGGGCTGACGCAGGCAGTTACGCTGCTGCGTCCCTCCCTCTGAAGGACGGATGGGGTGGGAGGGAGGGATGTGGAACAGCAGGGAAGGGGGGGAGAAATGGAAGGGGAGAAAGGTGAGATCACAGGAAAAAGGGGGAAATAAACACGGATGGGAAGATAGAAGAGTGCAGGGTGAGCAAAATGGAGAGAGAGAGAGAGACAGAGGGAGAGAGAGAGAGAGAGAGAGAGGGAGAGAGAGAGAGACAGAGGGAGAGACAGAGGGAGAGAGAGAGCGAGAGACAGAGGGAGAGAGAGAGACAGAGGAGAGAGAGACAGAGGGAGAGAGAGAGACAGAGGGAGAGAGAGAGACAGAGGAGAGAGAGAGAGACAGAGGGAGAGAGAGAGAGAGAGAGAGAGAGAGAGAGAGAGAGAGAGAGAGAGACAGAGGGAGAGAGAGAGAGAGAGAGAGAGAGAGAGAGAGAGAGAGAGAGACAGAGAGAGAGAGAGAGAGAGACAGAGGAGAGAGAGAGAGAGAGAGAGAGAGAGAGACAGAGAGAGAGAGAGAGAGAGAGGGAGAGAGAGAGAGACAGAGGGAGAGACAGAGGGAGAGAGAGAGAGCGAGAGACAGAGGGAGAGAGAGAGACAGAGGGAGAGAGAGAGACAGAGGGAGAGAGAGAGACAGAGGGAGAGAGAGAGAGAGAGACAGAGAGAGAGAGAGAGAGAGAGAGAGAGAGAGAGAGAGAGAGAGAGAGAGAGAGAGAGAGAGAGAGAGAGAGAGAGAGAGAGACAGAGGGAGAGAGAGAGACAGAGGGAGAGAGAGAGAGACAGAGGGAGAGAGAGAGACAGAGGGAGAGAGAGAGACAGAGGGAGAGAGAGAGAGAGACAGAGGGAGAGAGAGAGAGAGACAGAGAGAGAGAGAGAGAGACAGAGGGAGAGAGAGAGACAGAGGGAGAGAGAGAGAGCAGTAGTCGGGTGCAGTCATGAGCATGTTGGGATGTGTGGGAAGGAGGGAGGGAGAGAAGGAGGGAGTGAGGAAGGGAGGGAAGAGAGTAGAAAGGGTACTCAAGAGCACATATAAACATGACCGAGATAGGAAGAAAGGGATTGGGGAATGATCAGATAACCAGATAGCAGGTCTACACAATGCATCAACCAGTAGAAACATTTTGGTTGTGTATTGTGTGGTCTTGGTAGTGGAGCTAAGCTACGCAGCAAAGAAGAAATACAAAAGGCATTTGATCACTTTTTCACAGTGAATAAAGCGTTCTCTTGTGTTCTCTCGCCTTCAATTACAATGACGAACATCACTTGACAGTGTAAATTTATGTTGTTATAGTCGCACATTTTTGCATGACTCCAGCTACTTGGCATCATTTGTGATTTGAACACTTTTAACACTCTTTCATCGTTCCCTCAATTTCAGCCAATTTCTGGTCCATGCCTTCTCATTATTCTCAGACTGTAGAAGGCTTGCGGTGTCTGAGCTCCATTGTTTTGGACTGACTGCTCTGTTAACCATGGTCTCTGCAGTGCAGCTGTGCAGACAGACAAAAGCAGTGGCATCCAGAACACTGCAGAGAAGAGCACTGATACAAGAGGAAATGTTAGTGTTAAAGAGATTAAAAGAAATAACTTAAGAATGCTTTTGGACTGAACTTGGACCAAGTGTGAAGAATAGAGCATTGATCTTGTAGAACTAAAATTATATATATATATAAATAAATGTATATTATCGACCTATCCATTTTCTGCTGATTTCAAACATTTTGATACTTTCTAGAATCACTGAACAATGTTCTAAGCAAATACATTTACTTTTATTTTGTCCTCACAGTTCGATTCTCGTCTCCTCCTGAAAACCAGCAGCTACATACCGCTACGACTGGTTCCATTCTACTGCTGGTATTAAAGCTCTTTCTAGGACCCTTTAAGCCTCCTCAGCAGGACGATGATCTGGGAGGATCCAGCATGTCTCAGATTACTCTAAACCAGGCTATGCAAGGAAATCAATGGCTGTGTTTGCCTTAACCTACTGACTAAGGCACTGGTTGGGAACTCCTGTGGTCCGTCAAGGAAAACACAGGTAGCCCTACTGTTTCAAGGCCATTCTAAAGGGATAGACAGTTCAGACCTGATGGTCTATCCCTTAAGGATGATTACTTATTTATCTCCACCTGTAGAAATGTCCATGCATCCATTTGACCACATAGATACAGATCGGTCTCCTATATAGTAGTTAGCACAACCACACAAACACAACCTCAATAACTTTTTTAATGATTTATTTATATATATATTCATTTATTCATCTCAGTTTGGTTGGTATTCTTTTAAATCATTGTTGCATTTAGTATTTTTGTACTCAAAACAAAGAAAAACAAAAAGACAAATGAAGTTAGAAAAAAAACTAGGATAGGCATACAGGAGCAGAGTGGAGCAGAACAGGAGAGAAAAAAACTGAGGGGGGGGGGGGGGGGGGGTCAATGCAGTTAAGACCTACATACATGGGAGGGGAGCCATTCAGCTAAGTTCAGCCAGAGGATGTGTGTATGTGAGCACTTGCGTGCCTAAAATGGAGCCGTGATCTTCCCTGTGAGGTTGTGCATTATTTGACAAACTTTCCATTCCCTTAAAGACTATTGAAACAGACACACAAACAAGGTCATTATCAAAACACAATGGACAACAAAACTCATCTCCGGTGTGAACACCCTGTTATTGTTGCTGTCTGATTGGTTCAACTCAGGTGGTGGGTTTTTATGTACTACACCAACTTGACCTTTGGAAAAAACAGCAACTGCAAGAACACAAGTTTTTAAAGTTGTCCTAGGAGTTTGACGCAAGCCTGCTTGGTTTGGATTTCATATGCCTTGTCATCAATTTATTAAAATAAAAAGATTACAAATAAAATATTCTGTGTTCATTACTCTTTAGGTTTTGCCTTTTTTCTATAGTTTTTTTCTCCAAAAAGACACGGCAGGGACCTTTCAGTGCACTAGCCTTCAGACACAACGACAACCCATGCCTTACTGCCTGTTTGTCCCTTCTCAACCGTAACAATCTGGCACGCCGATGCTGTTCATCTTTTCAAAACAACAGCATTTCCCTCGCTGCCACACATCTATTCTCAGAGTGGAAAAACATGAGCAGCAGTCAAGACAGGATGTGAAGTCAATGGAAAGCACAACTGTGTGAATCACACACACCGCCAGTCACAAACTCACGGGTGACAGATCGGTCTCCAGATGGGCGTTTTACATCAAACAGGCTACTGGCTCCATCTCTGCGGCGGAAAGAGGAACCGTAATACAGACGGAGAACAGAGAGAAAAAGAGGTCTAATCGCGGGGCCAACAGCGTTCTGATTGGCCCAAGATTAGGGCCATTGGTTGCGTGTAAGAGGCATCTCGGGGCAACAATCTGAGAGGTGGGAGAAAGGGAACAGGGAATAAAGACAGTAGTAAAAGCAATAAAACATTCTGCCACTGTGCCTTGGCAGAATGTTTTAGGTTTGGTTACTCTTAAACCCTCCAGCCCCAGGAGACACCGGTGGAAACATTAGGGAGAAGACAGAGCAGGAAGGAAAACAAATGGTATTTTCTAACGCTTGTTCACAACCGCCCCCACCCCCGATGCGTGGGTTCTTCTTCGTAATCCTGTGGCGTTTCTTGTGGCTGTGGGCTGGGCTGACCGGGCGCCAAAGCCACGTTGAGATGCTTGAAGAGCACCGCCTTTACGTGACCGGCTGCGGAGCTTCACTTCAACTCCCGTCAGTCCATCATCAGTCCTTATATTAAGCCCCTCCCTCTTCACATGGCGGGGGCGTGTCAAGAGTACTTTCGGGGTGCAAGGCAGAAATAAAACACAGAGATAGGGGAAGACAATACAGGGTAGAGTTGTGGGGGTTGTAATAGTAAGTCGTGTCTCCACTTATTGGCTGATGTGCGGAGGGCCCGTGAAGGGCGGCGGGACTGTCTCTTGATACGCCAGCCAATCACTGTTGGCAGAGGAGTGAAGATCAAAGAAAGGAGAGGGGGGAGGGTGGTGTTGTGTATCCATTGGTAATGTATATGATATGTCAGCTATTTTACAAGTTTGTCCTTTATTAATATATATATATTTTATTTTGTTGTTGTTGATTTAACGTCATCAAGTCTTTGTAGCATCCAAACCAACCACATCCCCATGACAACCAAGCCCGCACCCTGACCCCATGGAGCCAACATAGACAGGCTGCATGTCAACAAAAAAAGTCACAACAACAATGGTTGAAATGATCCTTTTAAAAGTAGCAACACAAAATAATTACTCTCCTCTTATTCAAGTGTCTCGATATAATATTAAAACAAACAGGAGCAATCCTTTATTGGTGACAAGGAGAGCGCAGTGCCCTCTTCTCTCTGTCCCGTTTTGGCTAGAAATCTCATTAAGAAAATAACAAAAACTACACAAAAATGAAATGATAAACAATACCAATACAAAAGCCCCTTCATCAACATCTGAAGAAAAAAAGATACTACAAAGAAAGGATTTGATACAGAAATTGCAGTAGCGTTCTATACATGGCATCACTGTACAAGGAAAAAGGCAAATGTCTGGTCAAACTACCCACAATGCAATACAATGTCACATGACATGGGGGTAAGGGGGAATAGGGTTGAAAATAAGGGGGTTGTGGGGGGTAGAAAATAGTGATGGAATGGAGAGAAATGCCAAGGCGAGGGAGTTAGTTGGGAGGTAAGAGAGGGAAAACATTTGAAAAAGGGAGATAGAGGATTGCTTGAACCAAAAGTGCAGAATTATACAAGTCAAAGAAAAAAATAATGTTGTCTTTCTTGCAACACAGAACTGTTTTTTTCCTTTAATAACAATAAGGATAATAATATTCATTATAATAACAATAAAATTTGTTTTACAGAAAACAGTAATAAGAGTAACAATAGATGACCATATTCTCTACATGGGCATTAGCCATAAAAATGAACTTTAAAAATAAAAAAATAACAAATGTAAGACAAAACACTAACAGAAACAACATTATGTGAGCTGGTTTGTCCTGTGCGATGTCACTGAACTCAACGTTGGGAGATGGCTGTACGCCTCCATCTACACCCCCCCTTTGGAGCCTACCAATAAAAACCAGGGACACATCCCCACCCTGCCCAGTGGAATGGGGCGCTCCGCTCTGAGCCAGGCTCTCATTGGCTGTGCAGTCTGCTCTGGAATGGTCCACTGTAGCCGGGGGGGGGGGGGGGGTTGTAGGCATAAGACAGAACCTCCCAGACACCCAAGATACCTTTCCCCACGGTTCCTCCCGCAACAACACGCACAGACCGCCTGTGAATACTTGGGGCTAGTGGCCGTGATAGTGTTGGCTCGCTTCCCTGTTCTCTTGGCGTCTGCTTCTTTTCATTCGTCTACTGTTGATAGTGTTTCTGCGAGGTCGACGCGATGGAGACCGTGGCCGTCGAGGCGGGCCATGATGCCATGCAAGCGAGCAGAGGGTGTGTGCGGGGCGGTTGTGGGGGTTAAAGTCAGGGCAGATAGACGGGTATTGGCAGGTAAGGGGGCGATGGGGGGGGGGGGGGTGGGGGGGGGGCGCCCAATGGATCTACGTCTGGCAGCGGTGTGAAATGTAGGAGCTCAACTTAACGGCTGCGCTGCCTCCTTGCCAGCTGCTGTGCAGGAAAAGAGGCTGGCACCTTGACCTTGGAACCCTAAACATGACCCTGCTTTCCCCCGACCCCCAGAAAAATACAAACTAAACAAAAAACAAAGCCCACTGACTCAGCCCGGGCCAACACCCCAACCCCAACGCTCCCCTTTAGCAGACTGCAGGAGAGAGAGGTGGGGGTGGGGGACTAAGACAGACAAGACGGACCAACGTAGAGCGCCCCCTCTGGGCAGACGATAGCGGTTTGGCATGATGCTGCTCAACTCAACACAACTCTGGGTGGCTGATATGGACCTCTATTCACATGGCGGTGGACCCTAGCAGAGGCAGACAGACAGGGTGGGAAAGGTGTTACTGGAGTGTACTGAATGGAGCTGAAGCAGGCTGGGAATGCATGTTTATATCCATCTCTCTATATCTATAAATTATTTTTATATATTTACCTATATCAATATCTATAACTATAACTATAAAGATATAGCTATAGTTTCATTTATAGGGACTAATATAATAGTCAAGCAAAATTGTGTGTGTGTGTGTGTGTGTGTGTGTGTGTGTGTGTGTGTGTGTGTGTGTGTGTGTGTGTGTGTGTGTGTGTGTGTGTGTGTGTGTGTGTGTGTGTGTGTGTGTGTGTGTGCGTGTGTGTGTGTGTGCGTGTGTGTGCACCTGTGCTAGACCCCTGCCTGCTCCATACTGTACTGCAGGTCGGGGGGCTTATAGCTGAGCAGATCACTGGTACAGGAGGAGGGGAAGCAGGCCGCAGCATGGAGCTCTTCTTCCACGTCACACACTGTGAGGAAGGAACACACACACACACACACACACACACACACACACACACACACACACACACACACACACACACACACACACACACACACACACACACACACACACACACACACACGTTTAATTGTTGCATTTTCATACTGCAATGCTCAGTTCTTTTTAAAAGAATACCCAGTGCCAACAGTAGGGGGCAGCAATGCACCCTCTTCAAAGACTGCCTACTTCCTTTCAGGAAAGTAGTTGTGATTGCTGGAATGTTGACTTTTCTTATCAGTGGTTAGTTTTGCTAATCCAAACATGCGCTTTTTTCCCAACTCTTCCAAATTCCCTTCTGTTCAGCCCTCGATGACGGCATCATTTCAAATTTATTCAAAAGTGACAGGCTGTAAATGGCAATGACCAGGCAACACATGTAAATGACCACATGGAGAAGGGCATGCATAACGCTCACATAAGAAATGGCTGCTTGTTTTTGCAACAGAAAAAAAGAGAAAATATGCCATTTCTTTGGTAAATGCGACCACGTTAAGAATCAACCCTTTCAAATGACCAGGAGCCGTGGTGTGTGTGCCACTGACCAGAAGCCTCCCTCTGGTGGAGCTGCTGGCTGCCCGACAGCGACGTCTGACTCAGGATGTCCGACATGCGGGCGGAGCTCAGGGCCTTGCCGGCCAATAGGCTCATCCCGGACATGGGCTCTGTCTGGTCCTGGAGAGAGAGAAGGCGGTTGGGGGGAGGGGAGGGAAATACCGTGAGCAAATCTGCTACGACCAGATACAGTTTTTTGATGTCTGCGCCTGCCAAGAATCCCGGAACACTGTGTGTCCGCTCGATTCAAAAAACCTTTTTTCCCTCTGTTAGGAAATTCCCTTGCATGGCAAAGGTTGCAGAGCATTTAAGACACGTGAGGCCGACAACATACAAGTACGCGACAACAAGTCCAGTCTAAACGTCTGGCTCTGGCTTGTGGTGTTCTGACTTGACCCCACTCCTGTGTCTTAGTGGGTCATCGACACCACGTGCAACAGTGTGGGGAGAGAGACAGAGAGAGAGAGAGAGGGAGAGAGAGAGAGACAGAGAGGGAGGGAGAGAGAGAGAGACAGAGAGGGAGGGAGAGAGAGAGACAGAGAAGGAGAGACAGAGAGAGACAGAGAGGGAGGGAGAGACAGAGAGAGAGAGAGAGGGAGAGAGAGACAGAGAGGGAGGGAGAGAGAGAGACAGAGAGGGAGGGAGAGAGAGAGACAGAGAGAGACAGAGAAGGAGAGACAGAGAGAGACAGAGAGGGAGGGAGAGAGACAGAGAGAGAGACAGAGGGGGAGGGAGGGAGAGAGACAGAGGCAGAGAGAGAGACAGAGAGGGAGGGAGAGAGAGAGAGAGAAAGACAGAGAGGGAGGGAGAGAGACAAAGAGAGACAGAGAGGGAGGAGAGAGACAGAGACAGAGAGGGAGGGAGAGAGAGACAGAGAGACAGAGAGGGAGGGAGAGACAGAGAGAGAGAGAGGGAGGGAGAGAGAGACAGAGAGGGAGGGAGACAGACAGACAGAGAGAGACAGAGAGGGAGGGAGAGACAGAGAGAGAATGAGAGGGAGGGAGAGAGACAGACAGAGAGAGACAGAGAGGGAGGGAGGGAGAGAGAGACAGAGAGGGAGGGAGGGAGACAGACAGACAGACAGACAGAGACAGAGAAAGAGAGAGAGAGGCGTGGGCTCTAGCTTGTCCACTTACATAGGCGTCGTCGCATGTCTGGATGGTGTGGTGGCGCTGCAGCTGCCCCCGGGGCCTGTAGGCCTCGCCCTGGGGTCCTCTGGAGTAGCTCATGCCGTTATGGTCGGGCACCTCCATGGCCTGTCCTTGGGGCCGGCACTCTACATGCTCAGGCTCTGCGGAGCGGGAGACGACACAAAGAAAGAACGTCGGTGAGAGAGGAAGAGAACGAGACCTTGAATAACCTTTTCCCACTGATATCGTGCTCTTGGTGACTGCTTCGTTCTCAACCAAGTTGAAACAATTGAACGCATCATTTAACTCTGAACGTTTAGTTCCTCGAGGCAGATGAACCGCTCAGAGATGGGTCTGCTTCTTTTAAACCCTTGGGTTCAGACTGACGGGGGTTCGGGATGTCTCTCCCCCCGTTCCCAGGGGCCTCACCTCTGGTGGTCGAGCCGCTCCTCATGAAGCCCTGCCTGTGTGTGGGGGAGGTGTAGGGCGGGGTGCCCCCCTGTGGCGGGCCCAGCAGCTCGTGGCCCTCCCCCGCCTTGGCCAGCAGGCCCTCGCGTGCGGGGTGGTAGCTGGCGGGCGCCTCGTCCTCCTCCATGCTCTCAGAGTGGGGCAGGCTGGGGCAGAGGGCCTGCTGCTGGTGCTGCTGGTGCTGGTGCTGGTGCTGCTGGTGGTGCTGCTGCTGGGGTTGGACCTCCGGAGAGCGGATCTGCAGCAGGTGGTGGAAGTGCGGCCCCACCGTGGCAGCTTGCTGGGCCGGGGCCTCCAGGCTCTCCCCCTGGCTGATCTGGCGGAGCAGCAGCATCTCTTCGTAATCCTGGGGCCCGGGGCCCGCGCCGGGCGAGGAGGCGGCGCACGCCGACCCGGGCCGCGGGCTCTGCCTCTTCAGCAGCGCGGCCAGGTCCTGGGGGGGCAGGCGGGGGTCGGTGTGTCCGCTCAGGGAGTGGCGGGGCGACAGCAGGCCCTGCAGGGTGGGCGTGACGTGGTGCTGCGGGGGGCGGTAGTCCAGCGGGGTGGGCGAGAGCAGGGCTTGCTGCAGCGCAGAGGGGCTGCCGTAGCCCCCACCGACCAGGCCGGGCACGTTGAGGGTGCCCTGCAGGTAGGGGCTATAGGAGCCCACCACGCCCGAGGCCCCCCGCGAGGCCACGTCCCCGGAGAAGAGGTGGGGGTTGAACTGGGCCTGGTCGTAGCCCGTCGAGAAGCGGCCCAGGCTGCGACTACAGCACCAGGGAGGAAACAGTCATCAGACATCACTGTGCCATTTGAACAGCGTCAACCACAACATCAAAGGTTCTGATCCGATCACGCACCAGATAAGGGTTTTGGTCTACACCAGGCCTGTCAACCACAACATCAAAGGTTCTGATCCGATCACGCACCAGATAAGGGTTTTGGTCTACACCAGGCCTGTCAACCACAACATCAAAGGTTCTGATCCGATCACGCACCAGATAAGGGTTTTGGTCTACACCAGGCCTGTCAACCACAACATCAAAGGTTCTGATCCGATCACGCACCAGATAAGGGTTTTGGTCTACACCAGGCCTGTCAACCACAACATCAAAGGTTCTGATCCGATCACGCACCAGATAAGGGTTTTGGTCTACACCAGGCCTGTCAACCACAACATCAAAGGTTCTGATCCGATCACGCACCAGATAAGGGTTTTGGTCTACACCAGGCCTGTCAACCACAGGGCATTGACCGCATATCACAGACAACGCCAGGGTCTAGTCTAGGGTGCAGGAATGTAGAGGAGCAAGCTTGGGCTGAAGCCTTAAGCCCCCTGTCTCTGTGTGAAGGTGTTCCTGAGTACACAGCATAGTCTAGAGGGACGTCAGGCTTCATCTACTAACGTCGCTAACATCCAGCCACTCACCCCTGAGCGCTGCTGATGTGCTCGTCTCTGGTTTTGTGGGCTACTGTGACATATTGCAGTGATAATGTAGGGAATAGGATTTTTCCATGGTACGGTAAAATCAGACTTTTGTATGTATTTTGCTCAAGTTAAATTTGAAATTCGGCGGCAAATGACGCAGTTCAGAGTGCAGAATACCGAACAGAGGCAAAGCCTTGAAAACAAAAGTCTACAGCTTAAAAGGAGGTAGAATCGATGTTTCAAAGTCAAGAATGAAAAAGGGTACACAAAGAAAGTTAAAGGGCAAAGTGAAAGTGTGAAATGAAAAGCTTAAGAGTAAACAACAAAAAGCATCATCAAAGTGTGCTTGGCAGACATCTGGGGGTGACGGAGCAGGTGGTGGGGTCACCTGTGCATCTCGGCGTTGTCAGCGCTCAGCTGCTTTCCAAGCACCCGGTGTCCGCAGGGTGTGGACAGGTAGGCCCCCTGCCTCTGGGCCCCTGCCAGCTCCACATCCTGGACCTGGATGGTCACCTTCAGGGGTCAGCATTTGCATTATTTGCATGATTGTATCAAATACGTATGCGTACTTTAAAAGATAACTTAGGTCTAATAAGATGGTGCAAGACAAAACAAGACTATCAATAGGGCCCCCCTTGGTCCAACCTGTTGTTGCTGGGAGACTCCTGGGGGTAGTGGGACACCTGCACGGCCCGACCCCGCCTGCTGATTGGTGGGTAGGGGGACCCTGTTGAGGCTTGTGGGTGGGGGGCTGCCACTCTGGCCCTGGTAGAGAGCAGGAGTGCCATGCTGGTACTGCACTGGTGACGGCCCGTGACCCTGCATCATGGCCGCCGAGACAGGCGGAGGGCTCTGATTGGGCTGTCTGAACAGGTGGTTGCTGGGATGTGAGGGCGGGGGGCTGGAGGGAGGCTGAATGCGCAACCTGACGGGGAACGGAGAACGTCTCAGCATAGTATCATGTTTCCAGCTAACTAAATGCTAGCAGCTAAAGGCTAACGGATTGCTAAACACTAACAGGTAACCAAAGGCTAACAGGTAACCGAAAGCTTGCAGGTAACTAAATGCTAGCAGGTAACTAAATGCTAGCAGGTCTCTAATAGCCAACAGGTAACTAAATGCTAGCAGGTCTCTAATAGCCAACAGGTAACTAAAGGCTAGCAGGTTATGTTACCTCTGAAGCTGGTGGGTTAGGTGAATGGGCTGGCTCTCTCCGTGTCCTAACGACAAAGCCTGTAAGATGGTAAGAAATGTCATGTTAGCAATTCAACTGGACAGTCCAACATGACTTAAGTTTATATGCGACTGATAGGTAATGCACAGAACAAAGCACATTGACATTGCGTGAAAGAATGAGGATTTGAATAGCAAGTTTTGGATGGCTGTACTGTGCCTGCTGCCATGGTCCATAGTGGCCCACTGGTACCTGGATTTGCTGGTGGAGGATCTGCTGCTCTTGCTGGTACAGCGCATGCTGGTGCTGAGTGTGCTCTAGGAAGCGCTCGTCCTGCGGTCCTGCATACATCTTCTGGAGCTGCTCACACTCCTGCACACACATTCCCCAACACAGAGAGTGGTTTGAAGTGTAAGTGAACCCCGTTATAGCTACAGTTTGAACACTGAAATGAAGGACAATGCGTCTTGGGGAAGGAGGGGGACGTGCTAACCCCATTGTTAGAATCCACAGCAACTTTGTAATACTTTATTTGAAGCCAGTACCATCGCTACGTATGAGCGTTTTAATGAGCGATGGTGCATGTACATGAAATGCGCCACACAACGTGCCATTTTACTAGACGTGTCAGAGAAGCTTAACCTCTCCCGGACATCAAGACGGAGGTCCACACATCTACACACCGTGGCTTGGCTTGTCTCGCCGTCAGCGTCTCTTTTGAGTTTCGACTTGAGTTCGGAGCAGAACATTCAGAAACTTGTTGGCGGAGACTGGCAAAAGCAAAGGATTTAACACTTGTTTTCTCTAAACGTCTCTAAACTTAGTTACAGCGAGAAAACGCCATAGATTACTATGTTGAATATCATATGACAAAGAACCACGTTTAAACCTAAACTTTACTATTGACAATATTGAAAGACTTTCGTCAAGAGAAAATGAAGGCTCTCCCGATCAGTCAAAAGGTAGAAGTAAAAATAAAGTAAAGTTAAATAATTAACTTATAACATTGTCTTTTGTGGCCCATCCATGTGAGAAACAAAACGGGAACGTTGAGCATTTAACCAATTCGACCATGACCATATCTTACCAAACACTTCTAATCAACCTGTACTTTGTCTACCCTACATGACACCACAAAGCTAGACATAATACTGTCGGTGACTGTCTGACTGACTCTACCTACAGGATACAAACAACACAAGTATGGTCCTATGATTACTGTGAGCCAACATGGTAATTATCTTAATTGGGTGGAGTAACCTAAATGAATGACGCAACAAAACCAGAGTGTCTCCTACTCTGGTTCAGAGCACCAGTATCCATTTTCTTTCCACTAATGAATCAATTGTGAATCGATAAGTGATTCACAAAGTTTAGCATTAAACAGGCTTCAGGTAATTAAGACATAAGCCAAGGTGAGAAGGTTTTCCCAGGTGGCACATGCCAAACGCATCTCACTATAACCTAATACACCCTGCTTTGGGCTGTACTGCAGCCACAACCCATCAACCCTGGTCTCTGCATGTCATCTGGTGTTAAACTGGCTGTTTGATGCTTCGTCCTGTATGCTTTTGGGTAACGGGATCTACACATTCATGAATAATGCGTTTCTCTCATTAACTACAAAGAGTAAGAAGTAGGGCCGGTGTACCATTTCTCCCACTGGTTTGATAATTTGTCAAACACCAAACTGGTATATGGATCTGTACCACTAGATGGCGCCAGCGCGACTATACCAGCTGCTGAAAGGTGGAACATAAATGATGCGTTGCTAGGACACACTAGACAGGTGAAGATAAATGGAACCGTTTTAGTCTTTAAGTGTAAAGAATGCAACGATTTTACTATCACACCACACACTAACCGATTCCATTCCTCTACAACCTGATTCTCAAAACCGGAACTCAAGCAAATCGCATCTGCAATCTCGCGATCAAAATCGTTCAAAATACTTTAGCTTATGCAAACATTGCGGAAGGTGGACATGCTACGCTAGCTTTTGCACTCGTTTTTTTCCCCCGAGAACTGCTGAAGAACTATGGACGAAGACATGGAGACGGTGTGAAAATGGACTGCACATGCAAATCCATCACTTTCACTTCGTCCACCACGGCTTCTGCCGTGATTACCAGCCGGCGTGGCTCCCAATTGGCTGTCGTCTTTCCCACATGACTGCCCCGTTTCCAAACAATGTTATTATACATATTGCATATTTAGAATGCAATACAAGTTATGTTTGCCAGAATGTCTCATAATGACATCTGCCGGTACAGTCAGTTTGCATACAGTTTTACCGGTATAAGCTTGCACACCTTACCGGTAAAACTGGAAGCTGCCTCACCCTAGAAAGACGACTCTCTGGGTTTAGAGACATGCATGAGGAAATCTGAAATCTCAAACTATCACTTTGCCTTATTGGATCTGAGAGAGAAGTCTAGAAATAAAACTCATGTCCCCTTTTGGACCCCAAAACATAACATTAGTGTGTGTTATTGTTATCAGGGTTATTTCGGGGAAGAAAATGGGTAATCATTATTTTTCAGATTACAAATTGTTTAAGGTTTTATTAAAAATGTCAGATTTATTGATTAATGGTTTAGTGTACAACATGACTTAAATAATGGTTAATTCCCATCACCTGGCTCAATGTTACCAGTGCCTAAAGTATCTTTAGGATGTGTTTTTTCTCATGGACACCATATTTATAGCAATACTATAAATGCACACACAATTTGTTAAACTACTAACCCTCCTCCATAAAAAAAAAAACAGGACAACGGGGATATTGCATGGAAAATGGCATTGAGGTTGGACCAGGGGTTGACATTATAGTTTTGTTATAATGCTAGCAATAAAATGCCACTTTTCCACTGCACAAAGTATTACGGCACATGCGTAAACCACACAGTCAATAGTTTCTGGTACTGCTCGACGACGCTCATGCAGCTCGATTGGCAAGCCGAGCACAGGCACGTCGACACAGTACTGTTAAGTTCACAGAGGAAAAAGCACAACAGCGTGGGCACTGGTTCCAATGCTCAAGAGCTGTGGAAAAGCACTCATTGGCCTAGAAACAGTCAGGAATAGTGGTTCACAAATAACCACTAATTGAGAATATTCTACCACCAAGCCTGACACACCAAATACTTGCAGACCATAGTAGGCTGTGTGTTTCACCAACTGGAAGTCTCTCTGGGATTGCAGCCTGGAACGCTGTCCTGCCGAGTGCTGCAGGTGGAAGGTCTAGGCCACTGGCCTTCGGTATGTTGATTCACTGAAGGCGATGAGATGCCTTTGTCCACAAGCTGGCCCTTGCTTCCCTTACTGACAATAAGTTCAGTAGTGGCAGGTTTGCTTGCTTACGTGTGCACTCTGTACACAGCATATACAGGGGATGTGTCACTCCTGGAGACGCGTCCTTCATCTTTCCTGGAGACACCTTGATGATGTCAGAGCATTCACAGGAGACCAGACGAGCACCCAGCAGCCTAGCAGAAGAGAGATCTAATTCTCTTACACTAGGTGCACAGGCACCCCGAGCCCCCAAGATTGTTCCCAGGTCACACGTCATGATGTTTCTCAGTCAATTGGCAATGTTGTCGATGAACTTGATAAACATGCACCTAAAATACACAAGAACGAAGACATATCTTAGTTGGTCTTGATCCACACATTCCAGCGTGCTTAGAATCATAGTGTTTCCTGCCCTATGCCACCTGCCATTTCTCAATGGAAATGTTAGACACGGTTCATTCCTATGCCGTGTCCGATGCAAGTTCCGTAGTTAAAGATGGACATGAACTGTCACACAATTAGATCTCAGTCCGTTTTGGTTATTCCACATGTGTCCGTGGTCATCCTTTGTGATGGCTTCCTGGGCCCAGGTCTGTCTGTGACGCTTATCACAGACCTTAATTCTTCATTTGATCCTGGTTGTGGGTTGTTGAGATGTGCGCCTGGTCATCGTTTGCCTTTATGTGACAACACTTTTAGTCAAGACAACTTGCAATGAATACACATTTGTAATCAGTACCCCAACCCCCCTCTTTTTCAGTTCAGTTTTTTTTATTTCAGTTCTCACCAGTGATGCCTGCGATGAGAACCAGAAGACAGTTGTACAGAAACTAGAGTTCTTTCATGCGTTTCAACTGATTTTATGTTATTGGCACAGAGTACACATTCTCTGCATTACAGCTGTGTCAAGGTCAGGTGACCGGTGATCCTGTGAGGACACTCTTCGACCGTACGTGACCCTCTAGGAATGAATGCGCAACCTCATGACATCACCCTGGTGGTTGGCCAGACGTGACCTCCACACTGCTCTAACCACATAATAGCAGACCCTCAACTACCTAGCTCTACGTCATTGACCAGGGATGAGCCAAAGCAATTATCCTCTGCTGAACAGTCCTGTCCTTTGCTTCTTGTCTTGCTCCCACTGACACCTGGATTGGAAGTCTAGGCACACTAAGATTGCAGGGTAGTGCACTAGTGAAAGCATCGTGTGGTGGTGCTTTTACACAGCTGGTACGCATAGCGATCTGACCAATACAGAGCCCACTGTGTCGCTTGCTCCACTGCACAGCAGACCCATGCCAATAGGAGTGGTCTGGTGCAACATAGGGCCTTGACTGTTGCCTCTAATTTACTCATTGATATTCACTGTTAATAATCTGCTCCATCGCTTCTGTTCTCATTTTGTTCTCTCACGAACTGTGACATTCACCACGAGAAGACTGGCTTTTCAAATGAGGAATCAGAACAGCATGGGTGCTTGTGGGTCCCGGCGTAGGGGAGAGAGCATTAAAAATGCAGGCGTGTGCTGAAACAGGCCTTAATCACACCATGCCTATCACAAGCTTCCAACACAATTAGTCAATTATGGTGGATTCCCTGTGTCTGGAGCATTGGGGGTCGACATTTAACCAATTTTTGTCCAATTGAAACCAGTTACAAAGCCACCATGTCTGCTAAATGATTGGGAAGCATGAATGTATTGGGGAACAGTACAGAATGGATGGCCAGACAAATAACACTTTCAGCATGTACACAAAGATCTGTACTTTATACATTTCTGGTGGAAAGAAGGACCAATACATGCTATATGTACATTTTGCAGCTGTGCTGTTTGGTTTGCTCTGTTTGGGGCACAAGAAAATGTCAATAGTCTGTGATATATCACATTGCTCCACCCATGTGGCAAGGTTGGTACACAGTGCACCCAGGACAGACCAGGGGCAAAAATGTAGGCAGTATACCATTCAGTCGATTGGAAAACCTTACAAAGTATGAACCCCACTTCCAGTATGGTACGGCCCAGCAGTAGAAAAGTGACATTTTATTGTCCTGTGTACGGTGTCATGATACCATGGCTTAAAATATATTCTGGTCAGTGGCAGCAATTGCTTTCTCTTAAACATCTATGCTTCGTTTACAGGGAGTCTACAGGCCTGGCAAAGATGAGGCCACGATGCATTTTAAAATGTAGATGACCACAGTGCAGTGATGTGACCACATATAGAGATGGTCACTGGCAAAAATGCCGTTTTGCTGCCATTCATTGCTTTCTCCAACACAGTTGGTTGGCTTGGTCACTAAAACGTTCTCCGAATATTGAGATCATGACCTTGGATTGGCTAAGAAAACCCACACCAAATAAGACCCCAAATTGACTGATTGGATGTTGAGACAGGAGCTTAGACGTCGCCTCTGCTGACCCTGCTCCCTAGACTCACTGCTGTCTGCACAAACACGCACAGCAACGCCAGCCAAGGGCTTGGACCAGAACCAACCTGATTATAACACTCAAGTCTAATCTCGGTTAATTATTCTATGCAAATACAATAAATATTGCTGATCTTTGGGTGTTCACCCACTGGAATCTGAAGACATGGACCCACGTTGGCTTCCATCTCATCATCAAAACAAATGTCAACTTGTTTCAGATAATCCAGTTGTTGAAGGGTCTATATTGTCAGCCAAATATTGAATTACCTACATGGTTTCTGAGTGCCTTCATTCAGGCCAATCAGCCCGTATTAATGTTAATGGTCAGTTAACAGTTCAGGTCATCAGTAAGGGTCCTTGGTGTCAAACCAAAGCATTGACTGATCCATTTATCTAAAAAGTCACATTTCTTTCATATCCGACATGTTTGACTTTGTTTATGCTTTCTTGGTGTCATTTGGCATCTTTCTTTACAAGGTACTGTGCCTGATTGTGGACTTCCAGTACCGGATGTCTTCAGTGACTCTGACTCTATTTCTCTGGAATGGGTCTAATTTCAGAACCGACCTGCTTGAGTTGCCGGATGAGGCTGCTATTCTCCAGGTGGGCCTTGAAGGCCTGGATGGTGGCGGCGCCGTCGGAGAAGCGCCTGACGGGAGAGAAGCGCTCCATGGGGAGATGGAGAGTGTTGCAGTCCTTGTAGCTGGACCTGGTGGAGGAGAGGGGCGGGGATACACACATATGCATCCACACACACAAAACAAGCACGGGCACACACACACACACACACACACACACACACACACGCACACACACACGCACACGCACACACGTACACGCACACACGTACACGCACACACGCACACACACACACACACACACACACACACACACACACAGTGGCAGATGTCCACATTGACAGATGTATTCAATCATACACAAACACAGGTGACAGACAAGACACAGAAGAAAGAAAAAAACACTTTTAAAGCAGCCCTACCCAACCGGTCTACCAGTTGAATATCAATTAATCCGTATCCCAGACTTAAACAAGACAGGCCTTTCTCATCTATTTCCCGTTGGAGATCATGAGATCAGGAGAACCAGAGACAGCAATATTTCCTGGGCCATGTTTTTCACACTCAACAGGGAAACATAAGACAATTGAGTATTTGTGTCTGCAATATTTTAAGAATATTGTTCTATCTCTTACTCTTCATGCATTTCCTAACTAAGGACAGGTGGAGACCACATTGCAGATCACTACTGCTTCCCCATACCACTACACAGCTCCACAGAGAAACAACACAAAAGTACTTTTTAGTGTAGTGTGCAATCTGGTCGATAAATAAAGTTGACTATTAATGAATCTGTGTTGGAATAGAAACATTCCATTCATTGTATGAGATATTGTAACCAAGAGACTCAAATCCCCTTGCATTTGCTTTTTACCATCGTCACTGTCATAGGGGGCGTGCATTATGTCAACATAATACCAAATTAATCCTATTGGATGATAGCTATGACGCACAATGCTCTAAATATCACAGATATGCATACCCACAATATTGACTTAGACTCATGTGGGGACTTGCCAAACTAAACTACAGCATCGGTCGCAGCCACTTTCTCTCCAGTGTATTTTGCATCTACAAATGAGGATGATTTTCCTTAATGTCCTTGAGCTAGCTTGGAATGTCTACCAGACAAAGGGTTGGTGATGTATCGCAGGAACCGAAACCCCGGGATGAAACCATGTCCTCAAAACTCAACCACGCCCGACAAACCTTTGTTTAAACACTAAGAACCAACAAAAGCACCTTCTGCTTTTGCTGGCAAAGCCCTGTGTGGAAAATACTTACCATTAACAAAAGGGTAAAGAGTAACTAGTGCCCATCATTGTCGAACACAACAGTACATTTGAAGTGTCTTTTGACAGAGCTCAGAGGAAACCGGTCAGGGCAGAGCTCAGGGGGCACGGATATTTAGGGGGCTTCCGGAATAGCCTAGTGCTAGCATTGGGATTCAAAAAGGGAGATGATCCAATGGGTAGGGGCAGGGGTCACTATCAAAACAAAAAAGGGGTGTCCATGAAGCTAAAGCCTGATGAGTGAAGGGAGGGATGTCCCACACCTCCTTTTGTTACACAAACTCCAATACAATCCCCTGCAGCTCATATGTGTGCGTGCCCCGGCAGGTGACCACAAGGTCAGATGTCGGCTGTATGTTCTGTATAAAGTTGTGTCCGTTGGTGTGTGTGTGTGTGTGTGTGTGTGTGTGTGTGTGTGTGTGTGTGTGTGTGTGTGTGTGTGTGTGTGTGCGTGCGTGCGTGCGTGCGTGCGTGCGCATACACTCAGTTCACTCGTGTGGATTGCCGAATATGATAAACTCGGCTTGGCCTAAACTGGCCTAAAGTGTCTTAGTAGTGGAGTGTCCCAAAGGAGTACATGTGTGAGTACAGCTCGGAGCCGCCATAGTCCCCTCACCGGGTGTGTGTGTCGGGGGCCCAGACCACCCTCTGGCGGGGGCCCATGGGCCGCTGTGGCTCTGCCGAGGGCTCGCCGTGCGGTGTGCTCATGAGCGCGTGCGTCGTGTGCCGCTTGGAGCGGTTCGCCAGGTACCTGGGCCGCAGGGAGGGAGGAGGGCGGGGGTTTGGAGACAGGAAGCAGCGCTGGTCAGCTCTCTGTCCTCATTGGCTGACAAGAGTCGGGGAAAACAGGAAATGCCCGCCCCCTTTTCCGCCAATGGGTGTCATAATTCACACAATGTTTTTGCCAATCAGAAAAATGAGAATCACACAAATGGAGAGGTCTGTTATAGGTGAAGGGTCCCCCCCACAATGCCCTCCAAGAATCCAAATGTAGTATGTATGAGTATTTCAATCAATTTGTTGTTGAATGATTTGTTTTTGCAAGCTTAAGGGTTAGCAAAGCCACGTGAGAAAGGAAGAGAATGTGCAGGGCATAATTCATTTAGTTTAATAAAGAATAAAAAAAGGTCTTCAGCCAGTGTTTGAGAGAAAGGAGGACTAGATTTGTCGGCAGGTTCAGATTGGAATTGTGTTTGTAAAAAAAAAGGGGGGGGGAAAAAAGCCAGTAGAGGAGGAAAATGAGAGAGGGGGAGTGAGCGCCCAAGAAAAAAATGGCTGCCTCCCACAGCAAAAAAAGGCTATAAAAAAAGCAGAGCTGCAGCTTAGAGCCACCTACTTCCAGCAACCCAGGACACCGGCGAGTGAGGTGCTGTCTTAAGAGGACTACCTGGGAATGCCCTGACCTCAACCTGCCAACCCTTTTTGCTCATCTTGCGCCCTGAGCCTCTGCCTGGCCATTAACTACAAATGGAGAACTGTTCGCCTCGTCACTGGAGTCACGTCGTTTAGTTCAATGTGTTGTTTAATAGTATGTGCCTGAGTAGGTTGATTTCCATATCAAACTCCAAACTGTTCACAGTTTTACAGGCAAGATTTGAAGAGTAACTACAGACTACACGTCTCTTCTCATCTGCTGCCATATACAAGTTTAAATAATTGGTACACTGTACAACATAATACAACTTAAATTTCTCATAACTCAAATTTGTCTGTTTCCATTTTAGACCAAACCAAACCAACTCATTCTCAACCTCAACTTCTTTATAATTTGTGCTATCGGAAGATCTGGGCGTTCCTAAGTGTCCAGTTTTGACAACATTCAGCTCAAAAGAATGCCCCTTCACCAAAACACAGAAGCCACGCCCCACTGCCTGGTTGCCGCCGGTTACCTTTGGACCGCGTCTTGGTCTGGCTCTCCATCCGAACCCTCCTCATCCACTGGAGCTACCGCGGGGATAGGGTGCTGGGTCCATAAGCAAAGGGCGGAAAAGGGAGAGAGAGATTTAGAGTGATCAAATTGTCCTCAGCGATAGAGCTGAGTTCGGTCGCTAGCATGTTTGTATTCCTGTGGAGATCATGCATGCAATGATCATGTATTCACGTTTAGTCAAATAAGTTGCACTGTTTGGGAACCTGCAGGGTCAGAATGACCCGGGATTGTAGTGTGGTACATGTGTGGAGATCACTCACCGGGCTGGTGACCAACGGCGAGGGGCCCCGGGGCCTCTTGAGGAGCTGGGCGTGGAGCTGGATGTTGGCACCCCCATCTGAGGCCCTGCGGCCCAGCGGCCCCATGCCGTTCAGCAGCTGCAGGGTCGGGGGCTGCAGCAGTGATTGCTCCTGTGGGATTGTGACGGTGGTAGGAGCAGAAGTGAGGAACGATCCACACTTTCAAGAACACGCCAAGAGGACGGGTCTGAAGACATCCACATGATCTCGGCAAGCATGGGTACCTTTATTACTTTTAGGAGCTATTTCTGTGATGCATGTTGAACTGAAAATGACCTAGATCATTTCATAATGTCTGAAACTATTTGAATGAGAACGATTTTTTTTTAATTTTATATATATATATTTTGTTCTCCACACACACACACACACATTTTACCTTGTACTCCAGCTGCTGTGTGGGCTGCAGGCTCTGTGTGGGCATGAGGGCGTGCATGTGGCCTGTGTTGGGGGTCAGTGAGGGGAAAGCCGGCTGGGGAACCACCCCTCGGGGGAAGCCTGGCGGCAGTTTCTGGAGCTCCTCCTGCATCTCCGCCCTGCAACAGACGGCCAGAGAGGAGGTTACAGCTGGGGAGGAGGAGGTTACAGCTGGGGAGGAGGAGGAGGTTACAGCTGGGGAGGAGGAGGAGGTTACAGCTGGGGAGGAGGAGGTTACAGCTGGGGAGGAGGAGGTTACAGCTGGGGAGGAGGAGGAGGTTACAGCTGGGGAGGAGGAGGTTACAGCTGGGGAGGAGGAGGAGGTTACAGCTGGGGAGGAGGAGGTTACAGCTGGGGAGGAGGAGGTTACAGCTGGGGAGGAGGAGGTTACAGCTGGGGAGGAGGAGGAGGTTACAGCTGGGGAGGAGGAGGTTACAGCTGGGGAGGAGGAGGAGGTTACAGCTGGGGAGGAGGAGGTTACAGCTGGGGAGGAGGAGGAGGTTACAGCTGGGGAGGAGGAGGTTACAGCTGGGGAGGAGGAGGTTACAGCTGGGGAGGAGGAGGTTACAGCTGGGGAGGAGGAGGTTACAGCTGGGGAGGAGGAGGAGGTTACAGCTGGGGAGGAGGAGGTTACAGCTGGGGAGGAGGAGGTTACAGCTGGGGAGGAGGAGGTTACAGCTGGGGAGGAGGAGGTTACAGCTGGGGAGGAGGAGGTTACAGCTGGGGAGGAGGAGGAGGTTACAGCTGGGGAGGAGGAGGTTACAGCTGGGGAGGAGGAGGAGGTTACAGCTGGGGAGGAGGAGGTTACAGCAGCAGCCATGGGACCCTACAGAAACTGTAAGGCTTAGCTGTTGAATCCATGTTCCTCTACAGGAACATCAATGGTTCAGTTCTTGTGTGCATGTGTGTCCTGTATTTAGTTATTTAGTTTACAATAAAGTACTCTGTGAATGATGCCCTTAAATGTAGTTTTATCAGGAGCGTATCCCAATTCTTCTTCGCTATATTGCAACCTAGATTTATTTTGCGCCAATCCCATTACAAAGAAAGATGCCGAAGAACGATGGTTGTTGGGCCCACTGTGTGTTTGTGTGTGTGTGTTACCTGGGGTCTGGCACACCCACCGTGTGTGTGTGTGTGTGTTACCTGGGGTCTGGCACACCCACCGTGTGTGTGTGTTACCTGGGGTCTGGCACACCCACCGTGTGTGTGTGTGTGTGTTACCTGGGGTCTGGCACACCCACCGTGTGTGTGTGTGTGTTACCTGGGGTCTGGCACACCCACAGTGTGTTTGTGTGTGTGTTACCTGGGGTCTGGCACACCCACAGTGTGCCGTCTCATAGACAGATAGCGAGCCATGGCCTCGGGAGATGGTTCCTCTCCTTCGTCGCTGTCCAGCGCCATGCTGCCATCCGTCTGAAACACAGTTGAAACACTGGAGCTTGGAATGGCCTTGGGTCGATACGGACAAGACTGCGGACACTTCAAAGCGGGAGTTGGGTTGTTTCCGAGAGCCGGGTTAGTTTAATGCTGATGCTGCTATGTGTTTGAGTCAGTGTCCCGGTGTGCTAGTACAACTCCGCCCGCAATGCAGAGAGATCTAACGCACGTGTTCACACGCACACACACACACACACACACACACACACACACACACACACACACACACACACACACACACACACACACACACACACACACTATACAACAGTAGTAAACGAAACACTGCCGGACCAGATGGCGCGCTACTGGGAGCTTGTGTGTAACGCTCATCTACAATATGGTCTCGGGGATTGCAGTCACCATGGCAACTGACTGACGGCAACAGCAGCGAGGGCTAGCGTTTGCGAGGGCTAGCGTTTGCGAGGGCTGCCTGCTAGCTGGCTTTCAAATGATAACCTGCTCCAATGTGTCCCCTGCAGCACTGCAGACGGACTCACCTCCACAATCTGGTTCTCCGGGTTGATAAGCTGCACATGGGGCACGGCCATGCTGACTGGATTACCCTGCTGATCCGTCTGCAGGGCGTGACACACACACACAATACATAAACATGTGTAGGTTTGCATGCATTTTATGTACAATATTATTTCAAATGTATACAGTAGGAAAAATACAAAAGATATATGTTGGTGTAAGCCACCAATTTGGCTTACACCAACTATCCATACGTGATACATGGAACGTCTCCCAATAACTTTGCATAATAACAATGACTAGAAATTGAGAAGAAATTTTTTAATTTCAAGTTGATGTCGACCAGTAAGCTAAGATTTGAGAGTTGCAAAGAGAGACCAGAAATTAGCAGAAGAAAGCAATATTTTGAAAATCAACAACTAGAAAAACCCACCTCCACGGATCCTTTAGATTGCAGGTTTACAAACGCAAATCCACACAAAGAAATCCCAATAGGAGCCAATTAGTTGGCTGTTATTCCTAATCCCAATGTTTATCCAATGCCATTCTAATGTCATTCCAATGTCACTATTGTGGAGGTCAATTACCTAAACTCAAGTCTCCCATCTTTTTAACATTTACTGTATACACACATGCAAGCCTACTTTGCTTTAGGCAAAACGACACAAATCTGGCCCAAGATCTCCATGGTAGCGAGGCGCGTACCTGCACGGTGCTGAGAGGATAGCCAATGGGGCGGGGGGTGGTTGGGGCCACCCGGAGAGTCTTGTTTTTCTTGAGGCGGTCGGCCAGCAGGCTGTAGATGGCGCTGTAGTGATCATACGCATCCGTGTGTAGGGACTAGAGAAAGAGACGGGCATTAGAGAAGACTTTAGGTAGCAAGCGTAACGTGCGTAAGGCATCTCAACCGCGCGTCAACAGCGATGCTAACTGTGACTATGAATGCCGTGGCCGTTGGTGGACTGCCCGGGAACTTCACATCGCGGTGAATATACATTTAGCTTAACACAGAGGCCCTGTCCTCTGAACACGACGCCCCTGTTGCTCCGGAGACGAGGACGGAGGGGACGAAAAGACATCAGGTCCAGGGTCAGGCACACACGGGTTGGATTCTAAGGCACAAAGGCCCGGTTAGCCCGCAACACATCTCTAGTGTCCGGGCACACACTGGACCCACTGAGTGTACCTAGAGCCCATGAATGTCAAACTGGACCCACTCTGAGTGGACCTAGAGCCCATGAATGTCAAACTGGACCCACTCTGAGTGTACCTAGAGCCCATGAATGTCAAACTGGACCCACTCTGAGTGTACCTAGAGCCCATGAATGTCAAACTGGACCCACTCTGAGTGTACCTAGAGCCCATGAATGTCAAACTGGACCCACTCTGAGTGTACCTAGAGCCCATGAATGTCAAACTGGACCCACTCTGAGTGTACCTAGAGCCCATGAATGTCAAACTGGACCCACTGAGTGTACCTAGAGCGCATGAATGTCAAACTGGACCCACTCTGAGTGTACCTAGAGCGCATGAATGTCAAACTGGACCCACTGAGTGTACCTAGAGCGCATGAATGTCAAACTGGACCCACTCTGAGTGTACCTAGAGCGCATGAATGTCAAACTGGACCCACTCTGAGTGTACCTAGAGCGCATGAATGTCAAACTGGACCCACTCTGAGTGTACCTAGAGCGCATGAATGTCAAACAGGACCCACTCTGAGTGGACCTAGAGCGCATGAATGTCAAACTGGACCCACTCTGAGTGTACCTAGAGCGCATGAATGTCAAACTGGACCCACTCTGAGTGTACCTAGAGCGCATGAATGTCAAACTGGACCCACTCTGAGTGTACCTAGAGCGCATGAATGTCAAACTGGACCCACTCTGAGTCTACCTAGAGCGCATGAATGTCAAACTGGACCCACTGAGTGTACCTAGAGCGCATGAATGTCAAACTGGACCCACTGAGTGTACCTAGAGCGCATGAATGTCAAACTGGACCCACTCTGAGTGTACCTAGAGCGCATGAATGTCAAACTGGACCCACTCTGAGTGTACCTAGAGCGCATGAATGTCAAACTGGACCCACTGAGTGTACCTAGAGCGCATGAATGTCAAACTGGACCCACTGAGTGTACCTAGAGCGCATGAATGTCAAACTGGACCCACTGAGTGTACCTAGAGCGCATGAATGTCAAACTGGACCCACTGAGTGTACCTAGAGCGCATGAATGTCAAACTGGACCCACTGAGTGTACCTAGAGCGCATGAATGTCAAACTGGACCCACTGAGTGTACCTAGAGCGCATGAATGTCAAACTGGACCCACTCTGAGTGTACCTAGAGCGCATGAATGTCAAACTGGACCCACTGAGTGTACCTAGAGCGCATGAATGTCAAACTGGACCCACTCTGAGTGTACCTAGAGCGCATGAATGTCAAACTGGACCCACTCTGAGTGTACCTAGAGCGCATGAATGTCAAACTGGACCCACTCTGAGTGTACCTAGAGCGCATGAATGTCAAACTGGACCCACTGAGTGTACCTAGAGCGCATGAATGTCAAACTGGACCCACTCTGAGTGGACCTAGAGCGCATGAATGTCAAACTGGACCCACTGAGTGTACCTAGAGCCCATGAATGTCAAACTGGACCCACTGAGTGTACCTAGAGCCCATGAATGTCAAACTGGACCCACTCTGAGTGTACCTAGAGCGCATGAATGTCAAACTGGACCCACTCTGAGTGTACCTAGAGCCCATGAATGTCAAACTGGACCCACTGAGTGTACCTAGAGCGCATGAATGTCAAACTGGACCCACTCTGAGTGGACCTAGAGCCCATGAATGTAAATCGCTCTCTTTGCCGAAGCCAGTACCACCGCCAGGGATGTTTTGTTTTTTAAGGGAGGATCTTTCAAATTGACTTGACCTAAGGGCTCAAAAGGTGAGCAGACCGATAAGGCGTCCAGCACAGTGGTAAACCGTGGGGTGAGCTGCCGGGACTCAGGACGTAGCCTTAGTGCTCCCTTCATAGAACAGCAGACATGGGGGTGTCTACACCGTCGAATCTCCAGAAACGTCTTGGCATGCGCCAATAGCAGCCATGTCAACTTTAATAGTGGAGAAAGTCCTCCCGTTGCCCAGTTGGACGATACAATTAGTCCGCTAAAACCATCTTGTGCTGTGGCAGACCACTCCTCAGACACTCGCCATTTATTGACCTAGACTTCTTGTGGATATGGCTCTGTGGGAGTCCAGACAAAGAGATTTAGTCCTTGATGGGTCATCGCTAAGGATAGGCTACAAGGGCTAGCGATGTTTGTCGCGAGCCCCTTGTCACCTGGTTCAACTGTTTGTTCGTTTTATCGAAATGTACCGATATTGTTGATTGTTGCTTTGCAACTGGGTAATAGTAATGTCCGTTTCTGTGCAACAAGACAACAAGTGTGTTGTATTGAGTGTCTCAGTAACGGCATTTAAGACACACGCCATGCAACGCTGAAAATAAGTCATAATAAGGACATAAAAGCGTTTTGTGGGACGTTTGTACGCGCCCACATGCATTCCCTACCCACCTGTAGGGTGCGCTCTCGGTCCAGCCCCATCTCAGACATCTCAATCAGCACCTGCTCGTTGATCAGCTCCGTCTCCCGCTCCGTCTTCACCTGCTCGCACTCTGCTATTAGCTGTGTCGGGGGGGGGGCAGGGAATGGGTTAGACGGAACAAGGCGAAGAGTCCAGACCATCCCTGGCTGGTTGTTTGGGGAGGGTACGGACGACACACACACACCCACCCTGTCAAATTCGGGGTCCGGGTCTCCCTGCCTCATCCACTTGTTCTTATTTATCTGCTCCATGGACAGGCGTCGGCTAGGCTCCAGCACCAGCATGTGTCTGATCAGGTACTCACAGTCTGACAAAACAACAACAACAGGCCAGCATGTTGGAGACAAGAGGGTTCCACAAGTCTCCAGTTGAACATTTTATAATGATGATGTTCCGTTACATAAAGAAAAGTTAGACGTCTCTTAGGAAGCAAAACCATTTGCATGTCGTTGTCATGATATATATTCCAATATGCCCAACCAACATTAAATACAAATATATACAAATATATATAGTTCTGTAATAGTTGGCATCGGTACTTTGTAACAGCTGATATACATTTTGGCTAGCATCTAATAAAAGCAGTGGCACGATGCATTCTGTGCTGAACCCCAAATTGACCTTGAATAAACTGTGACTAAAGGTGCTTGCACACATCCCAATCAAACACCAACTCCCAACTTCAGAATGTTGGCCTAAGCCAACAGCGATGTTGGTCGACAACCTTCACCTGAAGGCTTAAGACAACAGCATGAAATCCACAGAGCACATTGCTATGGACCCAGAGATTAAATCATATTAGCTTTGTGTCTAAAAACTAACTTCGAATAACATTTGAAATCTAATTGGTGACTAAACATAAGTGTTAGAATTTCTTCAATTGCCTTTTCAATTGTATCAAGCCCCCATTGTAATATCTTGGTCCTGAACAGGGACATGGTTTCCTGCTGCGCCCGTCTGGAGACCTACCTGTGGACATGAAGAAGGGGATGCGGAACTTGCCGCTGAGCACGCGGGCCCTCAGGTTCTGCAGGGTGCTGCCGTCGAAGGGCAGTGCGCCACAGACCAACACGTACAGCACCACTCCCAGGCTCTGGGACACACACAATGGAACGCCAAGAGAACAATTTGAAACCCAACCCTGGCCAATCAGATCCGTAAGCCAACATTAACCAAGGCTTAGCAAACATTCAAAACAATCCCTGGACCAGGCCGACCAAACAGCCTGCAGTACACCTGTACGACTGCAGTACCCCTGTACGCCTGCAGTACACCTGTACGCCTGCAGTACACCTGTACGACGGCAGTACACCTGTACGACGGCAGTACACCTGTACGACTGCAGTACGACGGCAGTACACCTGTACGACTGCAGTACACCTGTACGACTGCAGTACACCTGTACGCCTGCAGTACACCTGTACGACGGCAGTACACCTGTACGACTGCAGTACACCTGTACGCCTGCAGTACACCTGTACGACGGCAGTACACCTGTACGACGGCAGTACACCTGTACGCCTAGGGTTAGCAGGTTGCTTTAGCGCCTTGCCGAGTGCATAACCGGCAGGGCTTGTCTGTCTGCAGAAAGACAACACACCCAGATGTCCACTTTGGGCCCGTCGTACTCCTTGCCCTCGAAGAGTTCTGGCGCTGCGTAGGGGGGGCTGCCGCACCACGTCTTCAGCAACTGGCCGCGGGAAAACAGGTTACTGAAGCCAAAGTCTGAGCGGGAGAGAGAGGGGGGGCGTGTACAGAGACTCATCTGTTAGGCACAGTGGACTACGTGTGTTCATTCAAATCAATCACCTTTTTAAGGAAACCAGGGCTAGCGTTTCCATAACAACGACAAGAGTGGAGGAAGGTAAGGCTGGCCGCGCATCAAATTGTATTCAACTTTTATTTAATCAGGTTAAGTCTATTGTAAATTGTAGGCATACATCTATGCATCATCACACACATTCAGGCTGTTAGTCATTGTGCAGAGGATTATAACCAAAGCAACTTGCAGTGCTTTTTATATGTGCGTCATTCACGAGCAGGTAGGGGTTAGGCATCTTGTTCAATAAGACCTACAGGCAGAGGACATTTCAGTGAGACTCCAGAACGTCCTAACCACTAGACTATCCTGCCCCCTTATTATACATGCATCTTTAGAAACATACATAGCCTCCCACTCACACACACACACACACACACCCACACACACACACACACCCACACACACACACACCCACTCAAACACACACACCCACACACCTGCAATCTTGATGTCGAGGTTGTGGTCCAGCAGGAGGTTCTCGGCCTTCAGGTCTCGGTGGACGATGTTGCGGCAGTGGCAGAAGTGCACCGCCGCCACAATCTGCTTAAACTTCTTCCTGGCGTCCTTCTCCGCCATGCGTCCGTGGGCCACCAGGTGGTCTACAGCAGGCGGGGACAAAAGGCAGCAGTTCAAATGGAAGGTCTTTCTCAGAAACATCCACTTGAGAGACCCAACCACACTGGTGCCATGTTTATGACATGTCAGCGGCATGGACCATTGGATACTTTTATAAGTTATACTACAGGTGTTCATGTTTAGTTTGCTGCCTCCTGCCAGAGCTGTTTGGAAATGTTCCATGGTGGCGCTGGGGAGGGGGCATGCTAACGGAGGGAAACTATTACATGACTTGGGGAGAGCCCAGATATGGACAGTTGTGAAGAAGAAATACAAAAAGAGGAAAAGCGTTGGCTTACCAAAGATCTCCCCTCCACTGGCGTACTCTGTGACTAGGTAGATCATTCTCTCCGTCTCCATCACCTACGGCCAGAGAGACGATAACAGACGATAATAGAATTGCCGTGGCACAGTCCAAAAGGTATCGGGAAGATTTGCTAAATTACCGCCACCTATTGGCAATCCAAAGGCACTCAACGCTTTTTATATGTGGGTGGACGATAACTCAATATTAATATTAATCGCGATACAATCTGCCATGATAACGGTGATATGTTTTTTTAAATACATTTCCGATATTTTGGATACATTTACATACAGCATCAATGACTGACTCGAGTCAGTGCAATGCACTCAAGCAGAGTACAATAGGCAGTCAGGGCTTGATAATGTACATGCACACATCACCCCAAATCCCCATTTGGAAATCCCAGTACTCCAGGCACAGTTCAGGTAATTCTGTCTGCAAAATGAGTGCCCCTGACTGCAACGCAAATGTGACTGAAGAAGCTACCACTAGTAGTAATGAAGTCGGCGAAGACTAAATAGTTGATAAAAGAGGTCAGACAACTTCAGTTGTGTTTCCTTGCTGTATGTGAATATAGGTGGCTTTTGATTAGATGACGGTGTGCAGTTGTATCGTTACAGTTTTGGTCTGGATACCAACTTTCTCCGAGAAGAGTGAATGCCTGCTTTTAGCTATCAAACAGGGAAACTACCTAACAAACTAACGTTTCCAAATCATGGCTGTATTAAAGAACGCACAACCACTTATCATGATCCCCTTCATCTGCAAACTGCCATTCGCTACACTATTTTACCGCCTGTGCAGCGGTTGATGTTGATGTCCGTGTCCGAGAGGGTTAAGCTTCTAGGAAACTTCTAGGAAACGTATATGTAACGCCGCTGTGTGTGTGGATGTGTGGAGCTCCGTCTGTGCAGCGGTAGATGTCCGCATCAGAGGGTTAAGCTTCTAGGAAACGTATATGTAACGCGGCTGTGTGTGTGGATGTGTGGAGCTCCGTCTGTGCAGCGCTAGATGTCTGCATCAGAGGGTTAAGCTTCTAGGAAACGTATATGTAACGCGGCTGTGTGTGTGGATGTGTGGAGCTCCGTCTGTGCAGCGGTAGATGTCCGCATCAGAGGGGGTTAAGCTTCTTGTATAGGCCCTACATAGTATAACGCCAAAGTGTTTGGAACATTTCACATTCCTATACAACATCGCTCACTGGCCTCACTCTTTCTTTGTATTCCGAAGCAACTCTGAGCACGGCTCATTTTCTGTATCCTGAAGCAGCGTTAAACTGGGTTTACATAAGATCAGCCTGGTTCTTAAAGAGATTGATCTTGACAGCGCTGTGATGTTCACGTTTCGGGTGTCATGGGGTGTCACCACCCCTCAAACACGTCCCTGCCCAGTGACAGAGCTGTGATGTTCGTGTTTCGGGTGTCATGGGGTGTCACCACCCCTCAAACACGTCCCTGCCCAGTGACAGAGCTGTGATGTTGGTGTTTCGGGTGTCATGGGGTGTCACCACCCCTCAAACACGTCCCTGCCCAGTGACAGAGCTGTGATGTTGGTGTTTCGGGTGTCATGGGGTGTCACCAGCCCTCAAACACGTCCCTGCCCAGTGACAGCGCTGTGATGTTCGTGTTTCGGGTGTCACCACCCCTCAAACACGTCCCTGCCCAGTGACAGAGCTGTGATGTTGGTGTTTCGGGTGTCATGGGGGTGTCACCACCCCTCAAACACGTCCCTGCCCAGTGACAGAGCTGTGATGTTGGTGTTTCGGGTGTCATGGGGTGTCACCACCCCTCAAACACGTCCCTGCCCAGTGACAGAGCTGTGATGTTGGTGTTTCGGGTGTCATGGGGTGTCACCACCCCTCAAACACGTCCCTGCCCAGTGACAGAGCTGTGATGTTGGTGTTTCGGGTGTCATGGGGTGTCACCAGCCCTCAAACACGTCCCTGCCCAGTGACAGCGCTGTGATGTTCGTGTTTCGGGTGTCATGGGGTGTCACCACCCCTCAAACACGTCCCTGCCCAGTGACAGAGCTGTGATGTTGGTGTTTCGGGTGTCATGGGGTGTCACCACCCCTCAAACACGTCCCTGCCCAGTGACAGAGCTGTGATGTTGGTGTTTCGGGTGTCATGGGGTGTCACCACCCCTCAAACACGTCCCTGCCCAGTGACAGAGCTGTGATGTTGGTGTTTCGGGTGTCATGGGGTGTCACCACCCCTCAAACACGTCCCTGCCCAGTGACAGAGCTGTGATGTTGGTGTTTCGGGTGTCATGGGGTGTCACCACCCCTCAAACACGTCCCTGCCCAGTGACAGAGCTGTGATGTTGGTGTTTCGGGTGTCATGGGGCGTCACCACCCCTCAAACACTTCCCTGCCCAGTGACAGAGCTGTGATGTTCGTGTTTCGGGTGTCATGGGGTGTCACCACCCCTCAAACACGTCCCTGCCCAGTGACAGAGCTGTGATGTTCGTGTTTCGGGTGTCATGGGGCGTCACCACCCCTCAAACACGTCCCTGCGCAGTGACAGAGCTGTGATGTTCGTGTTTCGGGTGTCATGGGGCGTCACCACCCCTCAAACACGTCCCTGCCCAGTGACAGACCTGTGATGTTCGTGTTTGTTTCATGACTGTTTGGCGATGACGTCATGCTTATTTTTAAAGTCTCTGGGGGGGTGGGGGACGACGACTAAACTTTAAAGGGGTCACAAGTAATGAAGCGAGGCATGCAACATTGGTTTGACAGTAAAACATATTTGTATATTTCTCTGCTAAAAAAGGTTAAATAATGATTATTGACAAGTAATGTAATTAAATGTAATTGTAGTGTATTCGGGCTTCAGTCAGAACCAAAGAATACCCTGTTAAGACACTAATTGACTGATATCATAATAATTATCATATCGACTGATATGTAAAAGTATATCGTGATATTGATTTTGTCCAGCCCTAGTTTCATAGCAACTTTATATATTAAATAGTACAAGTAGCGATTATGTAATCAAAAACAAAACATAATTTGACAATTGTACATAGAAGTGGCTTGAATTTACAGTGGTTGGTGTTTGTTGTTTGGGTGGGCATGAAATATCAGAGGGCTGTCAAGCATTACATAATAACCAGCAGGGATCCAGGCTACATAATGCTTTATATTGACAAATATTTGAAACAGAAAATTGTAGGTGGATGTTTCAGAGAGACTACTAACAGAAAATGCTTGTCCTAATGGGATTCCCATCATGTTCCAAGGCCTCCGAATGTCCAGGCCTGTGCTCAGCAGTGAACCCAGTGTTTCAAACAGAGAGCTCCTGTTACACTGAACGTGTGTGGAAATCTCTTTCACCTCAGGTCCCCTTCGCTCTAAGGTGAGGTCAAAGAGGAGCCAACTCAAAAGTGAGAGCATGCATTGTGCATTGACTCAACACTATCATTATACAAACTCATTTTAAAAGACTAAACATTACATATCCGTTTCGACTATTTTGGTTGTTTAATTAGAATCTAATTTACAAAGTAAGAGATTAGCTAAATAAGTGTTCCGGGGTATATTCTCCTGACCGTATCTTTCATGTACAATCCCAAACAAGAGAGATTAAAATATCGGTTCTAACGAATCAGTCAAGGAATAGTAAAGAGTGTCCACGTATCAAGTGAGTGAACTGCCCAACACCTCGGGCTGGAACAGCTTGGAACAGGGAATAAGGAGCATAAGAGGCTTATGAACTGATGAGGACCTGACGTTTACGTTTTGTTACACAGGTAAGCTTTTGAACTAATGTCCTGAGATTGACACGCTGTTTCTTTATACACAGCGTCATGCAGACCTTATTTAATGTGTTAATGGGTTATTGGGGTAAACCTTAAATTGGGTTAGCCTAATAACGAAGGCGATCCTAACCTTTCCTACGTGGTGACATTTCTATTCAACTAGAGCACCACTTATTGTGCTGTTGACGGATACAAATGGCCTACTTCAGCTTAAAAAATGAACTCATTTGAGAATTAGCTGTGATCAATGCTGTGAAGGGGTTCATTTAACAGTAAACACTGTACACAGTACTCAACAGCAGCTCAGGTCTTTCAACATTTTGAGCATATCGCCTGTACCTCACACCAACCTTACTGGCACAACACAAACAACCAGCCCAGTGACCAAAAAACCCAAAACTAAATGTGTCAGGTAACACAAGTGTACCCTTACTCCCTCCTGGACCACTGGGCTCAGGGGCTCGAAGGGAAAGCACTGTGTGTGTACTGGGGGTACAAACCTGGTAGAGGCGAATGATGTGGGGATGCCTCAACATCTTCATGATCTGCACCTCTCTGAATATCTTCTTGAGGTTCTCATCATCCAGCTGAGTCTTATCCACTATCTTTATAGCCACCTGCAGGCAGGGGGGGGGGGTAGAGAGAGAGAGAGAGAGAGAGAGAGAGAGAGAGAGAGAGAGAGAGAGAGAGAGAGAGAGAGAGAAACAGGGATGAAAAAATAGAGCAATAGAGGGGTGGATGTGGAAAGGTAAGAATGAGATGAAAAAAGGACAGAAAGAAAACCACACATCAGGGCCTTGTCATATACCACACGATTGAGCTTCACACACAGATTGAGTTTCGAGCATGTAAGTCCATTCACAACGGTGCACACTGTCCTGTTTCTAAGCTCAGAGAGTGAACATGAAAAGCTGCGTGTTGGTGAACGGCATCCAATCATTTCCGTCCGCGGCTGACCATGTGGCCTCAACACCGTGACCCCCGGGCGACCCTTACGTAACTCTGCGGGAGCCCCGACAACAGGGCCGTTGTGGCGAATGGTGATGATGTGTGACAGGCCGGCTTTGCTCTGCCACTTTGCGAGCAGCCAATGGCGTTATTGACTAAATCAAGGGATGCTAATGGTTTGGTTTGGCAGCCTGGGCCCAAATAGACAGCCAGCGAGTATATGAGAGAAACCTGGGCAATGCATTCATGGCACAGTGCGTCGCTCAACACACACACACACACACACACACACACACACACACACACACACACACACACACACACACACACACACACACACACACACACACACACACACACACACACACACACACACACACACACACACACACCCACACACACAACAGGGGATGAGGTCAAGCGAGGCTGGACGTGGCTTCCTGTTGCAGACAGGAAGTGAAAAGTGAAGGGGAACAGGGAAGATGGGGCCACAGAGGCTGGGACAGCCACACAAACCTGGCTTAGCAATTGTGTGTTCTTTGCATTTGGTTGTACCTCTCTTGGCTTATAAGAGGGAGTGTGTGGATGCAGTCTGCATACATGTGTGCATGAGGTGGTTGGCGGTTGTTTAGTACAGGCAACAATGACTGAATGCACACTTATTTGTTCCCATCGTTCCCTCCTGTATTTTAAGCTCCTGAAATCTATTTCAGGTACTGGCACTTATCCAGGAGTGATTTGTTATCAATTCCCAATCACTGCCCTTTGTAACGTTACATCTGTATCATCTGTAAAACTCGGCAGCCATCAGGGGACAGTACACATGGCATATACACAGTTGCACATTTTAAGGACATAGAGCCTTGACTCTCTCGACTTAAAAACAGGGACATTTATAGGAAATCGCAGTGGCACAGAGGCCTGGTGTGTGCCAAGCTATAAAACATAGTGCCAATGAGTCATCTTTGTTCCATTGAAGAGGTTCAATACTATTCTCTTTTAAAAATGAGTTATTATAATCAAAATTTGATGCACAAACACAGATAAATGTTTATACATTGTTAAATGAAATGAAAGCTTTATGTAAATGCCATCATGTAAAAAGCAATAATAGTACATGGTGGGAATGTTGGGATGCGCTTCAGTCTGCTCGCTGGGATAAAGGAGCGTCACTGGTTACACCCGGAGGCCCACATGAAAGGAGCATCGAGCTTCCTGATTCTGTTCCTGGTAAGCAAACATCTGTTTGTTCTCGACAGATACTTATCAATATTGTACAATGGGGAGCGGGCATTAAGTCGAGGTGAGGGAGTCGATCAGCGGGGAAGAAGATAGCAGTCACAGAAGAAAACAACTGAGAACAGGCGAGTCCCAAGAAGCCCCGTCCATACAATGCTATGAAGATAATAACAACTTTGAACAGGCGTGAAGTGGAACTTATCAGTGGCAGCTTACGCCATTGGCCACCTTGGGTCCAATCCTTTTCATTTGCTATGCAATAGTAAATGTGGCAGAACTATCCGGCACTGGCTTCAATGTCCCTGGAATGTTGCATGGAGGCACCTGGGATGGGTTTTCACCCTCTCAATAACACACGCACACACTCATACACACACACACATACACACACACACACACACACTCTCAATAACACACGCACACACACACCCACACAAACACTGCAGGGGCACATGAGGTGTCACCCACAGCTCTTCCGATCACAAGACGGTGACCTCAGCAATGTAACATGGCTGATCAGCTGAAGGTTTCCCACAGGAGACGGGAGGCAGCTGGTACACATAGATCTAACACACAGCGCTACGCACATGGTTCCAGCAATGACCTAAAGGTTCATATTAATATGTTCTCTTTGATGATATTCCCCTGAAAGAAATGTTGTATCCTCTTATTTTCTTTAGGCCAAGTGAAAAGTAACGGTGAATGTAATTGACTCGTTAATTAAAACCAAGCCTGCTCTAAGCCAAGGTCACCAGGATTAGAGCAGTAACATGGAGGAGAGCAGCTTACTGGGAGCCCATTAGGGGCTTAGAGGCCAACAGATGACATAGAGCCACCAGGTGCGTTGATATGCACCAAGTGATATAGGCTGCAAGATCCACTGGCTTCAACAAAAATACCAGCAGGGTTACCCCGTGTATTGCAAGCCTTAGGCCTGGGCCAAAATGTACCCCCTGCCAGCATGGCCACGGGCGTTATTTAGATCTTCTTCATGTATTCAAGATATCTTTTAGTGGGGTGGCTCTGTTGGATACATTGATCTAGTGGTTTGAATGGTCACCAACAACATCTGTTAACGTGAACTCAGTGTAGGAAAGAAGCTTTATTACCAGAGTGCACACAGACTCCATCTGAACGTAGCGCTCTGCCTACTGCCTGTAGGCTAACCCTTCAACGAGAGTTGGAAATCTTCCTCTATAATCCCATTAGACTTCTGTTTTGCGAAAAGGCGACATTAATTTTATTTGCTTTGTTTTCTATGACTCTAGCTAGCAAATATATCAGTTTAACCAATCACATTCGGATATGTTTGTCCTAGTCACCATGGACACTGTACAAGTTGTAGGACAAGGCGGAGGCAACAGCCTATTCAAGTTTCTCAAGTGTTCTTACTGCATCCATAGTGGTAAACTACAATCATAGACCTATAATTATTGCTATCTGTTATGTGTATTGATCATTCATCTCGATAGGAGGCTGAGGTCCATCAGGACCAAAACCTCTGGTCACAAGGACAGTTTTTTCCCCTCCGCCACTAGCCTTATTAACAAGGCCCGGAAACCACCCTGACTCTCTCCACACCCCACCCCTGGCTCTACATGCCACTGTACTTAAATCTGCTCTTGTACATCTAAATTGTGTGTATATATTAATACATATATTTATACTTATTTTGTTTGTTCTGTTTAATGTGCAATAGAGAACGTGACGTGCACCTACATCACCAAGACAAATTCCTTGTATGTTTAAAAAGCGTACTTGGCAATAAAGCTTTTCTGATTCTGATTCTGATAGCAGTCGGCGTTACAAGCGAATGTTTAATTGCACCTTGGTACGTGCATATAGGTTGCTTTTGATAGCATGAAGGTGTGCAGTTGTATCGCAACAGTTTCAATTTGGATACCAACTTTCTACGAAAGAGTGACAGCCTATTTTAGTTATTGAATAGGGAAGCAACCCCTAAAACACTGAATGATCTGGTGTATGTGTATTAATTATTTTACTTTATGTTGTTCAATAGGATTAACATTTATTTTGTTGTTTTTTTAAAACACAGCATTCTGATTATTTTTAAGACTGCTATAGTTATTATTTTTTATTACTTATGTATAACAATATTTTGTAGTCATATTTTCGAATCTCCAGTCAGCTTTTAACACTGACTTATTGTTATTATCCTATGGAATCTGTTAGAATTTATACATTCTCAGTTCCGTCTGTGGTTCTGTAATCGCAGAACCTACAGGGCCCAACCTTTGCTCCACACCACAGACACTTGAACTGGGCCTAACTGCTTCTCTGGGGGAAACCCTGAGCCGTGGTTATCTCATTTGTTCCCCTGAGTTATTGGAAGTCACCAAACAAACCACCCATCTGGGCGTTGAAGAGCCCCGACCAGCTGAGCGAAGTGGAATTTCCGCAGTGCCTTTCACGTGATGCTAGCTTTGACACTTGTCAATCAAGTGTTTGTCACATCGTGCACTGGGTGAGGCACGGAAATGCTTAAACTTCCTTGTCTAAGGAATGCAGATGGCTTAAAGATTGGAATTTTATACGTTGAAAAACCTGCTGGCAATTAAAACAGATGTCATTGTTGTTTAGTCAGTGTTGGAAAAGCAATAGAAAGTCACACAATTCCAGAGTTTGGGAATTTGCCAGGGGTACCCGAGCCTTGCAGACAGATGTACTGACCTTTGCCGGACATAGTACTCCAAGAGCTTGAGCCGGGGAACTTAATTTAGCACAGTGAGCAATTGAAGAAGCCAGAAAATGAAATGCGAACTAATGAATGGAGATACTCAATGATGACTGGAGGAAGGCATCGCCAGTGTAAGCAAAACACTAGTCGACTCATTCTGCGGAGTGGCTACATATACAGTAGATATGTCCTTAATGTCTCGAATAAAGGATCACATACACCACACAGATGAAAGAATACATTAATTACATTTCACTTTCTAAACAAATGAGTTCCTGAAATAATATGACACACAAGAGCCGATTTGATCCTCCTCACATTTAACAAGGTTATCAAAAAAGCATGTCTATTTTGTGGCATTTACCTTCATGCACACATTTCTCTATGAATACAAAATGGCGCAAACTATAGTCTGGCACTCCATCAGACGCGTCTTCAAAGGCAGTACTGGGGTGTGTTAGGTCTGTGTCAGACACAAAGTCATTAAAAACATCACTTCATCCAAAAGATACGGCGCAGGGCAGCACAAGTAGAGACATTGTAAGGCACCCTGTGTAACGTACATACGCCTAAATGTAAAATAGACACACACAGGAGCGCACATGAAAACCAAACCACCAGCGTGAGTAAGCATGCCGCTTGTCAGATTTTCTGTTTGTGCGTGTTGATGACTCAGGAGTGTGTGTGTGTGTGTGTGTGTGTGTGTGGCTTTGCGGCTTCCCTCCATGGAGGACAGTGGTTTTGTAGCGTCACCCATGGAGCAGTTTCCTGCTGCAGTCAAATCAATGCTGGAAAGCATTTGTAACGCAAACGCCGCCTCAAAGCACTCAGCACAGCAAACAAAAATTACCCAATTCAATCCCCTATTTAAAGAATCATATCAATAAACTATGACTCCTCATATGAGTGCCAAAATACCCTAACAGTCTCATCTTGACATGCAATTTCCAAAAAACGTGGGAGATGCTAAACATATGCAGTTCTCTAAATATCCCCTTCCTATGGCCTCAGCACTTCAGTTTTCGCAAGGTTCAAATCCATTCATGCAAATGAAGGCATTAAGTGTTATGTGGTGTGGTAAACCAACGATTTAGCATATTAAGCCAGTCAAAACACCGTACCCAAGCAATTCACCTAAAGACTTTCTGTCAATGTTTTTGATAGACAAAGAATTCTGAATCTGATTCGATTTCGTCATTAACCTCTGTCATAATCATTAATTACTTTGGGGGGGTTTTCAGGGCATTCCCTGACAATTTCTTTGTTGCAAATGATGTTTAATATAAATATATTCTTGGAAAAGGTGTATTATCCTTGAATGGGGATTCATGTTGTGTACATAGATAGGAACATTTGCTAAACAAATCACCTCCTTAGGGCTGTCCCCGAGTAAGCATGTTATTGGTCGACTAAAGGCCAATGCACACCAGAAACGGTACGCCTCCGGTACGGAAGACTCCGGAACAGACTCACAGCCATGTCAATCAGTGCTCAAATGTCCACGGGTGCAGATGCGAAATGGTTTCCGTGCGGAACCCCCAAGGCAATTTTCCACGCTTGCGTCTGACAAGTGTGGAAATGCACTTTGTTGACTTGTGATACGTAACTCAATAGGGCTTAAAAACAATCCCTCCCGACTATTATTTGACTATAGTCATCTACTTTTTTGGGGCGTGGTTTAAATCTTAGCCATTGCTGTATTTTGTTTCTACAGTCAATTCTAGTTAGGCTATTATTAGGGATGCAAGAAATAGCAAAAAAGCAATCGAATACAGGGTGAAACTCTAAATGAGTAGGCACTTTTCTTTTATGGGCAAATCGAAAGGCAGTGTTAATGTACTGTATGAAGTCTATGTGCATCACACACACACACCAGAGTTAGTTTTTTATATCTGCTTTTTACTGTTGTAGATATCGCGGGATACATTTCTTACCTGCGACTTTAATGTTTAATGTTTTGAAACGTGAGACGTATCAATTGTAATAACTAAGTTTTGGTTAGGCTGCTGTTTACGGTACTTTGTAATTCTATGGCTCTATAGAGTTGTTTTGAGTGCTGGGGAGACTATAATAACAATGAGAGCGCACACTTACAACAAAAAAGAGGACTACTGGACAAATAAACCTTAGTCGGCTAAGAGCCCTGCGACTAATTAAGTAGACTTTGAGGGGTCAGCCCTACATCTTTTAATAGTACATTATTGTTGTAACAGAGGACATATGAACATATTTTAACCCGTGAAGCCATGCATCAACACACTAGACAACTTATTTAGCTTTCTAGGGTGAAGGGTAAGATTTTTGCTGGCCTATAATTGGGATAAGGTAGTGACTTGCCCATGATAGAGAACCCATGATGTGAAAACTGGTGAAGAGTCTAATCTATTTAAAATATGGGATCCCATAACAATCTTAAGCACACATTTGTAGTCATACTGCCAGCATCCAAATGAAAACCTACTAGACTATAAAACAACTTCCATCACAGTCTATTAATCCTGGCACTAAAGATTAATGGATTGTTCCTCAGTGATAAATCGAACAGAAAACAACATTGAATGTTCCAATGAAATGGGATTGCATCAATTTGAAAATGGATGTATTTCAATAATGTACAAGAGGTTACAGCAAAGGTGTACATTGTGCAAAACATCTGAAGCTTGCCGGGGAAAAGGGAGAATGCAATTATATGAATAGTGAGTGTTGAAAATATTACCCTTACAGCTATGCAAAAGTTTCATGGGCGTGTTAAGGCAAGCCATTTTGGGTCATTTAGTTCCATAAACAATAGACAATGATGAACCAGAACCATTCAACACGGGGACAGAGGAGGAGAGGGTCTTAAACCCCCCACTATCACCATGGAAACGAGTGTGATTTCAATGAAGCAGCCTTTCCTTGACAACACACACACCGTTGCTGCTGACAACAGCCAGCACCGTTTACATTGACGTCACACGCGCACCCAAGAAGAAACACGCAGCCGCTGGCTTTGTGCTGTGGATAACCATATGCATGTATGTGTGTATGTGAATGACGCAACTCAAACTGCCTCAGGACATTAAAAAGGGGTTATGGGGGCAGAACACACAAACTGCAAGCACATGCACACACAGGCTAGGCTATAGACACAAATACACAAGTTGGCTATGCCGCAGTACTCCCAGTATTCTGGGACAGGTGTTCGGTCTTTTACAGACCTACAGATGTTCGGTCTTTTACAGACCTACAGATGTTCGGTCTTTTACAGACCTACAGATGTTCGGTCTTTTACAGACCTACAGATGTTCGGTCTTTTACAGACCTACAGATGTTCCACCCCGATTCACTTCCCCTACTTTACATTCCATTGTGGATATAATCTGAACTCCGAATTTTTTACATATCAAAATGTTGGGGACGGCATACCAGGCAGTAATCAGTGCTTGGCTTTTTTCTCTTCACAGGAGCCCTAACACAGCAGCTGAACTGGCCTGACGACAGAGAGTGCACACACACACGGGGGGGGGGGGGGGGGTTGCGAGCGGGACGACTAGGCAAGCAGAAACAAAGCTTACACCAAACAATATATTCCCTACAAGAAATCACGAGCCGCTTTTGTGCACGTTTGTGAGCAGGAGAGTGAGTCTACCGTAGGCACGGAGAGCCGCACAATTCTTTTTTCACAAGCACACAATACATTAGGTCTGTTATCTAACCCTAGTCATCCTGCCAGCCCTCCTCCATCTCTTGCCTAAAGCATTGGAGAAATAAGACACTGACACAGACAGACAGACAGAGTCCCGCTTCCTCTCAGACAGGTCCGCGCATGCCACACCGCGCCATGTTTCACCAAATATGCTCACCCCTCTGTGGGCATAGCAGCATGGAGAGGTGTGTGTGTGTAAGAAATATATAACATATTTTATTCATAATATTGATAGTCGGAATGGGTCACTCAATTATTAAAATATTAACTCACAAAGGTCATGGCAGACATTTCATTTGTGGTTGTTCACATTTTTCCCTGAAAAGAAAATGTGTTGACAACCATTTAAAGAGTATAACTAATCTTGCCGGTCTACTGCTGGGTAAAGCAGTACTGAGTGAAGTTCAGTGCCTGATGTAATTTGGAAACGCATGGAGCTTCTCGCTAATCACCTACTGTTGTGGCAACGGGTTTATATCAGAAATACACAATCTGAATGAGCAGATCCGCTCATTCACATCACCACCACCAACCAATTTGGCCATTACACTTTAACACTGCCTGTGTTGAAAGGGTGGTATTTGCTTTCCAGGGGAAATTACAGGAGAAACATATTGTATCACTTTATTGCTGCAAACTCTACACTTTCATTTTCATAAATCGTATGTTGCAGATTCTCAAGTGGAGAACAATAATGTGAAAACTACACGAAATTCACATGTGATTACTAGCAATGTGGTTATGAGAAGGATACTGTTAGAATAATTAAATGGCTGCATTTATTGAAAACCAAAATCAGAAAACAAACAATATGTATATAATACATAATATATACATAACTATACATAATAAAATATGTATAGTCACATGCCAGTCATTGGAGTTTCAATACCACAGCTGGTGACAACCCAATTGCAGAACCCGACTCAATAAAAGCCTACTGTACCTCAACCTGGCTGGTTGTAATGTGAACGTTTGTTAGATAATTCAAGGTGAAGATCCCACAGCCTTCTTCCAGCATTAAAGAGTGCACATCCTAGAATGAGCAAACTGATTTAATTGCTGAACTGTGAACGTTTATGCAATGTTCACTCGTAGGATCTACTTTTAATGGCCGACGGTAGGTAAACGGTCTTTACAAATAACTTTACAAAGATGAACAGGTTCTCTTGATGAAAGCACTCCAGTCAAAATAGGATTGTGGGGCTTTCTGGTTCCAACAGAGTCAGACATTGTTGTTTGACTAACACACGTAATGCCAAACATGACCCACTGAAAACCATTGCTTTGTGGTTTACCTGTCTGGACTTCTAAGGCGTCTTTTAAAAAAGAAGTTTCATTTATCTCTATGGTCTGTTAAGTCCAAATTCTAGCAAATGGTATAAAACATTTCATCAAGGATATATATACATATACATAGAGATATAGCCACACACACGTCACTAGAGCACTAGTCTGCATTTCTTCACGAGACCATGATAATTAAATGCACTAACCTAATAACTAACCTAAAATTATCTCTTACTTGTTTGCTCTATGAGTTAGCCTTATTTCTGACACATGTAGATTAGTCAGGGTCGAGTCAACATTGCTAGTCAGCATATAGTAATCTACATTGACTCCCATGCATCAGAAAACCTTATCCAGCCAATTGGCAGGCTGGCTTTTAAGAAAAATGAATAGGCAAAAATGCTAAAGGCAACTACTGGCAGTAAAATGCTAACAGACAGCCTTCTCTGGTGACATCACCCAACAATATCATTTACTTTTCATGCATTCCAATTACCGTGCAGCCCTATTCAAATGACCATGGTTTTAACCATTTAAATATGACCCTACAGATGTATGCCAAATCTTCTCACGATCCAACAGTGCTTATTTACCAATAATCAGTGTTTGGAGTTGACAGGTGAGAGTTAATGGCCACAAACCGCTGTGATAAAACTGCAAACAAAGCAAGCACAAAAGCCCACTGTATTGCCTTGCAACGGCATTTATTTGTTAAATGTTTAACCACAAACCATGTTGTCTTGGGATGGTAGTAGAGGTACGCCCAAAATTAACACAACTGTTAAGATAACATTTTAAATTACATTTATAAATGTATAAAAAGTTATGCCAGGGACCAAACAGATCTGGAATTGAGATCACATTTATCAAAACATGTTATGAGAAGTTAATTATTAATGAATTAGTGATCACCCACTGAACCAAGGAACCGAAGCAATGTATAACAGGCAGCCCAGTTAGAAAGATAAAATAAAGTCCCAACAGACCCTGCTGTTTTAATATTGTACTCAAATTGGGGCCATTGACCATGTTGTACACAAAAGTCCTAGTAGGTTTTTAGTGTACATTGATGATGACAACAATTTACTTATTATCATGGTGTCCTTTCAGAATCTGATTGTGTGGCATCTTAAGACGCTTAATGTTCACAGATTTACAACATCTCCCTGGCACTGGCATGACAGTGACCGTAGTATCTGGTAGTATATTTGGTTCTCATACAACCACGGATACAAGTTCATAGATAGGATGATCCAATCCATCATTTTCCCAGTACAGGTTCTCACTCTCAGGTTATTAGAATACGCAGCCCTTTGTCCCTTTGACGTCACACATATCAGACACGTGGGTTGTATGGCTTCACATATTTGCATTGGTCATATTCCCCGATGCCGATATCCTATTAGCCTTGCATTAACTTCTGACATCAAGCAATGGGGCTTTATCCTAATCATGACTAAAGAGGGTGTGTGTGGGCGTGTCAAGTGTGTGTAGAGGGGGAGAGGTAAATTGCTGAGATGTGTAGAGACTGTAACATGCATTACTAGGGCAGCCAGTAAGCACTTAAATAGGCTTACATGTAGTGCCTCTACCTAATAGTGGCTGTATCAACACTGACCTACACTAGTTGACCTTTGTGAGAAGATAAGACTTTCACTATTGCATCATTATTATTATCACTATTATCATCATGCAATGGCCCACATGTCAGCCACTGAATGTCTGAGAGAATGAGCGTTTGTGAGAATCAAGGGACATCAACAACCTCTAAAGAATCTGCCTCCCAATAATTCTTGCTTGTGAGGACTTCATTATGGACATCGGCAATAAATAATAAAATACATAGAATTACGCCAGCCTTGTCCTTTAAATAGATCACATAAAATGAAATGATCTGTGGATTTTACAGTAGCAAAGGGAGTCAATGAGGACTACATGTAGTAGGCTGCTATTTTGTTTCAGCCATCTACATGTCTTGATAGACCCATCCAAGCCATACCAAGTGTGACTGCATGGCAGGATGTCACCAGCCTCAATTCCACAAAGGAGAGTTTGTGCTTGGCAATCTTTTGTTGTTTTTGAGTGGTCAGCACTTGCATTGCATCACTATGAATGATGGGCCGTTAAGAGCCAGGCAAACACGGTTGATTTGGAGACTGGGCCGCCTTAATTAACATCCAAGCTGGCTCCATGTGAAAGCAGACTCCTATTCTTTCTGAGATTCATGGGCCATCATGAGCTGAATCATGAGCTGACTGGTCTGCTGGTGATGACCGCCGACAGACGACAAGGGCTGTCTTTCATTCTCCCTGCCTGCCTCACTTCTCCCGCTTTTCTTTTCTGCCCTGTGGCCATCTCGCCGCCTTCATCAGCTACAGAGTCCAAACGTCACTGGGTGGATGCACCGATTGACAGTAAGTGGACTGCCTACATGCCAAAATGTGCTTTTGTTTACATAAATGCATTGATACCTCTAACAAGGACAGGGAAATTAAGGTCATTAAGATTACTACAAGGACTTTTAGATAAAATAGATACATCACCAAATAATAGAGATGTTGCGATACCATTTTTTCCTTCCCGATACCAACTCCGATACCTGAACTTGAGTATCGGCCGATACAGAGTACGATTTTTAATTTATTTATATATATATGATTTCTTTTAACACCTGTATACTACTAAACCTGTATGGATGTAATATGATTGCTATCACGAACAAATACATACAGCATGTAGCATTGTAACTACTAATAGCACTTGTTTTTACTGAAGGGTTCTCCTACGATGACAGGAATGTATAGTTGGTTCACTTACTGTCGACAAAATGTACTAATTGTAAGTCGCTGTGGATAAGCGTATTATCTAGTTTGACTAAAAAATAAGTAGTTTTTCAGTCCAACTAGATCATTTGCATTTACATTTATAATTTATACTTATAATAATACATGTGTACCCTTGTAGTTTAGCGTGAGCATCCATGTTTTTCCGACTTGGTGGCTCGAACGCATGTAGGTTGGAGATGATGCGCTTCCCATTTCCGACTTCCCACCTCCGAGCGTTAACGAACGCAGCACAACACTGCCCGTGTTTGCAGTGTTCTTTGCCTGTGTAGTACTACGTTTCCATTGGCATTAGACTTTGGCCAAACATTGCACTCGCAGGCAGTTTTTGCATGGGTCAGACCAGCTCAGACAACACCACAGCAATATCACAATCACGAGCACAATGATGTCAACCGTGCCACCCTGCAGCCAGAGAACCGACCCGTCAAGGCCCACTTCCTGAGACCTGAGGCTGACCCAAGTTTGTCATGGTGTCATAAACCACCACGGATGTAAAATGATTGCTTGGGGGTCTAGGCTGTGGAAAACAATGTACATTACCCGTCTTCCTCTGTGTAGATGTCAACAAGGGAAGACACACAGAATCCAAGTGCTCCGCTGGGATGACACTCCATCATTTGTGCTTGTTGGGAGTCCAAGTCTTTGTGAGGACAAAATTAAATGTTTTGTAGAGGGAGTGTGTCTGTGGGCTCTAGGTACGGCTGTTTATTATGCATGTTTTAGCTCAACAACTATCACAAGTAATGTCCACAGTGACCATAAGCGATGTTGTCAACATAGGACTCATTCTTGTAATGGCTGCACGATATCACAGCAGTGATCTTGAAACAACAAGGCTTGTATTCAAAAACATCCCAGTGGTGGTGCAGATATCAAACTCATGGTGCCTTGGCAAGGGCCCATCATACAGTAAGACAAGTTCACTAATCCAACTATTTATACAGCATGAATAACAGTCAGGCTACCAAAACGTCACCTTATTTTATAGCTAAATATTAACTATCTTCATGTTGGCTATCCATATTGTGTAATATGTACCTCCCACACCAAATGGGTCTAATCTGTATAAATAAACAATAAATAAAGACCAGAGTTGACAAATAACACAACATCCATTGCCATGGTTGAATTAGTTGTGGCAAAATGAGATTGGACAGTGACAACCATCTATAGATGATGTAGGACTATTTTTTGCATGAAAAAAACATCTGCTGGAAAACATATCACCAATATTGTCATTAAAAAATGCATTTACCTTGGCACTGCAGAAATGAGAAAATGTTACCATCGTCTGGACATACAGGTAAGAAAAAAACATTTCCCCAAGTAAACCATGTCATTTTTCTAATTGCAAGAATAACGTAATAACGAATGTGTCCTATTCCCAGTCGTCCCTTGTTTTCATGCATTCCCAGGGCAAACTCCTGAACAGTCCTGCTGGGGCTCTTCGGTGCTTCACTTGAACTCGGCTTGGCACTGTTGAGTTGATTCCTAAGTTATCCCGCGGGGTGCTGACCTCAAACTCACACCAGGTGTTTTACTCCACACTGAATTGTGAAATTATATCTGAAACTAGCTAGCTAGGCATCTTTTTAGCCAATAAGCTATGCTAGCTTCCATTAGCTTAGTTTCTCAATCGGATCCCCCTCTCTTGCTCTTTTTAATTTCCGTCAGTACCCTTCTCCCCGTCCTCTGAGCTATGCCACATATCAACCGCAGGCCGTCGTACTTTTTTTCTTTCATATAGATGACCATTCTGCTATCGTATCTCTGTTACTAAGAAATGCATATTGGAAAGGAATAGCTGGTAACGATACCCTGTCTCGACGTGACACCCCCGCACTGAGTAGCAGTGTCATCAAAAGCAGGCTACCCGTTGTGTGTCTCTTCTAAAGCCGAAGGCCCCGCGTCATCCCGGATAGACAACCAGAAGACTGCTGCACCAGTCGAGAGGCTGGAATCAAAACGATGACAGCTTGAAATTAAGGATTTCCATAGTCGCACGGCAGCCGTCTTACCTTTGCTTTGGTAATGATGTGTGTGGCTAGTTTAACAACCGCGAAATTTCCCTTGCCGATGGTCCGCTCTATTTCGTAGTAGCCCACTCGGGCTGGGGGTGGCCTGGTGGCCGAAGGGTGACCAGGATTGGTGATGCACCCGGCCGCCGGAGTAGCTCGATTGGAGTTGTTGATCACGGAGGATGGCTGTGTTCTGTTCTGGGAGCCCATGTTTGCGTTGGCCGGCCGGTTAGAGTGCGTAATCCCGGCCGCGGCGGACCCGACAGCTCCTCCGCTTGACACGGCCGCCATCTTCTCGCCTCTCTGCGGGAACAACAACCAGCCTTGCGCAGCGCTGCTCGCGGGCACGCCCCCGCCCTGCGTCATTATACGTGGAATGCTCCTCCGCAGCGCCCTCTCTAGGTTGTAACCATGACAACCATGAGCGTAACAAATGACTTCATCAACAGAAACGTATGTCGTTTTTCCACCACACAGGAGCCTACAGAGGCGCGCTTATACCTGAGGTCACCACCACCAACTCCATCAAGGAGCCTCCTCGTCGACTGCAAAATGCTTGCTTTGCGGATTGAGTTTAGCACGTTTTTTTGCTGTTGTAATAATCCAAGAATTGTCTTGATGCAAAACCGACACGTTGCTGACTGGCCACACATCATTGATACTAAATGGTAATTTCTACTTACATTACCAATAGCCTTTATATATAAATATAGCCTTGTAATATAAAATTGGAAGTTGGCCTTGTCTCAAAGAACATTTGGCCTTTCCAAAACAACCATAGGCGCACCGTTTGACAGAAGCACCACAATGACACACGGCACAATGCATGACCACATAGCTCCAAATGAATCACCAGTTTTAAAAATCGTTGTAGTTTTCATTTTTTTCAAACTTCGCGGGAGTGAAGGGAAGGTGCAGCCTGCGCTGGTGGCTCAGGGTGCGCCACACCGCGGGGAGCTGGTAGACATCTAAATGGGCAGTATTGTGGTTGCCTTGGCAACACAGAAGTGCGCATTATCCCCGGTGCCTATCATTCGTCAATTCCTTCCAAACTGCGTTACAATCAAAGGCCCGTTAATATGGCTTTAAATGCATGGTTAACAGACTATTTCCAACCATATATATATATATATATAATATTATAATATATTATAATATTATATACATATAAAGAGACACGTAAAATAGACATATACTATTATAGTCCTCTCCAATAATATTGTTTGTAAGCGCGACTTAATTTCTATTGGTTAATAGAAACCAATTAATAGGCGTACATACACATATTCAAACAATGTATTTTTCTACATACGCATCATCATCTCATGCAGTAGGCCTACAGGAAGCAATAGCAGCATCAATATGGGCTACTGCCAGTAATAATTAAATAGCAAATTACATGTTTTAAGTTGTCGCATATGCCTGCGATGGTACACATTTTGTTACATGCATCAGAAAGGTTGCGGTCGATTTCACTGTTGTTTCACAGTTCTATTCAATCATATTATTTTCAATTAAACTCTATTAGATCCTATTCTATGCCTTTCATGTGATTGTAGACAGCGCCACCACATGGAGAAGGTTGACTATATCCATCGTATCACGCTTAATTAATTTATTGTACAAGATACTAATACAATGATTAAGTATGCAATGGTATTTCGAAGCGAAGGCTTTAAGATGTCCAAATGTTTTAAAAGCCAAGGTGGCACATGCTGGTCACCGTGTCATCCCTTCAGTTCCCATATGAAACCATTTGTGATTTAAAACTGTCCTCTGTAATTAAAACGACATAGAACAGGCGTAGTATAGCGTAAATGCATATTATGTACAACCTAAATATGTCTCTGCTGGGCCGATGTTGATAGTTTCTATGTAGCGTAGCTCTATAGAGCGTCTCCAGGCTGACGTCATGACGTCGTGGTACTTTGGTTTGTTTACTGTTTGAGCATGCAGGGTGGCGCTAGTGACACCGATTTCCCCTATTTACTGTTACTGCAAGGCAGTACACAATGCATATACATGTCATTTAGAGATTGTGGCATTTAGAGATTGCGTATCGCTTTTATAGCAGTGATTCGTAAAACGCGAGATATTGTTGGGTCGGCATCCCATGGAATATAATTGACGTTCAGGTCGGGGTGTTTTATACGGAGCGTTTGAATTAGGTGGATGATGCTAACGATAGCTAGCTTTCTAGCATAACAACACCTGCGGTCTAGTGAGATAGGTTGAGACTGTTGTTTTGGAGAGTAGTATTTGGGGATCTTAAGAAGGGTTTGAGATCAATATACCTTGTTCCCACCTCTTTGTCATTGCTGGAATTGGTTTATTTGAGATAGCCAGCCGATCGTCGAATGACAGGGGAATTAAAAAACAACCCACAAATCAAAAGATGGTTTTGAGGAACTGCTGGAAGTCTCGACACAAGGAGAGAAGGGATCCACTGCCTTTTTGGACTCGATCCGGATTTGGAGTGCTCTTTTGTCTCTACATCATCCAGTTTGGCTACAGCACAGGGGCAGAAGGGACCACCAAAACGGTGGTTCAGAAAGATGCAGAGTTTGATGTTACTTACAACGACACGGTTACAAATGACAATCAGATTATCTATGCTTTCAATCACACTGTCTCAAGGAATAAGGTAAGTGTATACCCCATACATATACCATATACCGTTTGGGATTGATAGAATATGCAATGCATGTGTTGGATTCTTGTTTTGGTTGGCGTTATATCCACATGAATAAGAATGTTAATGTCATTGTCTTGCCATTTCCCCTATTCTTTATTTTTTTACCATTCGCTCTCTCTGTTTCTTTGTCTGTCGCCCACAGACCGAGGGTGTGCGTGTGTCTGTAGATGTACTGACAGTGGGCTTGGAGAGCCCCTTTCTTTTTGTGGTGCGACAGAAGCAGGCGGTGCTGTCCTTCCAGGTCCCCCTCATCCTCAGAGGCCTGTAAGTCGCTCCTCTCTGCGATACACTGCTGTGAGCAGAAAGCAATGCAGGTCCAACATCCTAATAAGCACACAATTTAGACTGCAATTAACTTAACTATATCACTTCCACCAGTGGGATTTTTGAAGTGAGACTGACAGCAGGAAGTTAATTGTTGAATCTTGTCATCCTTGATCGGTTTATAAAATAGTTTTAGAGAGGAAAGGTTCTATTTCATAATTAAATTATTTGGGAATAGTAGACTTTCGTGTTTCTCTGCTTTTTTAACCAGAGACTAGAGCATGACTTGGATTCTTCACGTTTTAAGGTCAATACTAGATATAATTAATTCATATTTCAGAAGATGATAGTGTACTGCATTGTATACATGTATATTTATATGATAATTACTGATTATAATTGAATGATTTGTTTAGATACTCGATTGTACCTTGGCCTGATGTATGATTACATGAACCATGCATTGTCAGAATCAGAATCAGAGTTGCTTTTATTACATCTTAACGTAGAAGTACGCAAGAGTAAAATTATTAGGCTTGGATCCTCAACAGTAAACAATAATAAGTAGCAACGTCAATACAAGTGGTCAAATGGTGGTGGTATCGTGTGTCACAATCTGTGACACACGCAATGCTAAAACTCCACATCAATCAATGTTCAATCAGTAGCCTTCATAGCACTCCACTATGTCAAAGAAATGTGTTGGACTCAACCTTAAGTGTGTACTGGTAATCAGCAGCACATAGTGACACTTGCCAAAAAAGATATGGTTTAACAGAGAGATTAGTCTTCCGTTTTTAATTCTTTGCCCACTTTTACAGTTGTCTCTGCCTGGTCATAAGATGAGGTCCAAACACGTATACATGTGTCTTGCTGAATGTTGTAAATTCCCTATTTAACCTACGTCCTACACAATATTGGAGTGAAAAAAGTGTTTGCACAAGAGTTTTGTTGCAACTAATTCTGTGGGTGCATTTTAGTGAGATGTATAATAAAATTACGGTTCCACCGGTAGTAGACTAAACTAGTGAAGATAAGTCTACTATCCCGTGCCCTTGTACATAAAAGTAGCTGACCCATAATTAGCTGGTAGGTCACTTATTTATCTAATGTTGATCAATAGTTCACATGTTCTCGTGGTTGTGCAACACAGGACCCTGGACTTTCAATTCCTAATTTAATCTAGTCTGCCTGGTTTACCATAAATACACTCGCCAGCTAATTGTGTCTCACATGACTCGCGTGTAAAGACTCATTATCATTATACGGGTATTTGCACAGGATGTGTTTGGACAGATATATTTGCCATTCGTTACCAACAAATGGGGTTTACCGACCTTTTGTTTTGCCTCTGTGTCATCTCAACACATCATTAACAATAAACCAGACATCCTGCTGCTGTTTGAGTGACTGTAGTTTTGGCAGCTGTTTTTGCTGATAGTGCCATGAGCTGTAAGTGCTGCCATCCATATCAAATGATGTGTCATCTTTATTGCATCGGTCAATAAAGGCACAAGACGATTATCTTAAAGTCATTTCAAAGAGTAATCTAAGCATTGGCCTCTGTTATTGTCTCCCTCCTTGTTTCCCTTATCTCGTGTTTTATGTTATTCGTCTATATTTACTTATGAGTTTTTAATACAAACGACATACATTTTGGCTATAGCTGGTAGAAACCTGCACCGACAACTGCTACAACATCAAATGCCAGTGCACCTCGTAAAAACCTGCATCTTCTCACCTGACACTTGGCCATTGTAGCGCTCACTGGCTCTTGTTGCTTAGCAACCATCACCACTGCTCGTTCTTGTAGAGTCGTGCACTCAGGGCAAGACCATTTGCATAAAATGAGTTGATGTTGAAACATAGTAGGCCAAACCTTTTCCCCTAGCCAACTTTTTCAATGAAATGTAGAAACCCATTTGGCTCACTGTGTCATCATCTGATTTTCTCTCAACCGTGGGATGTTTGGCCCGCCCCACCTCTCTCCAGGTACCAGAGGAAGTACCCGTACTTCCATGTGGGCCGAACGTTATGCCAGCCTCCCACCCGGGCTGCCTCGGAGATGCAGTACTTCTTCGTGGACGTGTCCACTCTGTCCAGCCTGGGCACACACTACCAGCTCAGGGTCAGCCGCGTGTACAGCTTCACCCTGCAGTGAGTGGACACACACACGCACACACGCACACGCACACGCACACACACACAAATAAATATATTTGTATGGTGTTGAAGCCCGGCTCAGAGGTTGGGCCACAAAGAGGGTCCACCACAAATGATTTCATCTCAGTTGATCCTTTATTTAAGATGAAATAATGCATGGCATGTGAGGGTCTGTAGTGTCAGTGCTCTGTGTGGTTGAATGGAAAAGTAGTGTGGGTGGAAAAACCGAAATCATAACGGAAATAAACCAAGTGCAACGCAACACCAAGTGTTGTCTGCCGTGGCGCCGGATGTGGTATAGTGTATATGGTCACAATGGTAAGAGATACATACTCTGTATATACATGATAAATGCTAACTGATGTATACTCGATATTCATGTGATCACGGTGTTAATAGTCAGCATTTGGTCCTCAGGACATCTTGGTATGGCGCTTGACGGCAGTGCCACACCAAGATATGTCGTGTGTCGTGTCAACACACCAAGCCCTGTTTGTGTTTGTCTTTTATTCACAGTACGGACAAGAAGTTTAGCTTCACTGCCTCGCCATCTCAGCCACAGGTAACCAACCACCTGCGTCACACAGCAGCTGTGTGTGTGTGTGTGTGCGTGTGTGTGTGTGTGTGTGCGTGTGTGTGTGCGTGCGTGCGTATGTGTGTGCAGAGAGCAGATAAGAAGGGAGTTTCTGTTGTACTGTAAATCACGGAGGTGGAGGAGGGTGTGGTGCTGTGTGGTTTCTCTTCTGAAACCCAAGTTCCTCATTTATGTCCTTTCACCCTTCAACCTATTAGTGTCATTTCCATCATGAACCCCCCCCCCCCCCCCCCCCCCATGTGGTCATCAGACCACCCCTCCCCCACTGCTTTCAGTATTAAAGCTACTTCAGAAATGAATATACAATATATACATACATATATTTATACACACACAAATGTATATAAAGACAAAAAAGAACATTGGTAAAGGAGACCGGACAGCAGCCCTGTTCCCTAACCCTGTTCTGGCTCCCAATGTGTGCATCACCTCTCCTCTTAGTACTTCAAGTACAACTTCCCAGATGGGGTGGACACGGTGATCGTCAAGGTCACCTCTGAGATGACCTTCCCCTGCTCAGTCATGTCCATCCAGGACATCCAGGTATGAGCCCCTCACACCCTCCCAAATCTGGGACTAACGCAGCATGCACGCTTCTTATAAAGCAAGGATGTGTAGTTCACGAGAGAGGTGAAGCTTCACTGTGGAGTTTCTTAATGGCAGCCAAGTAGTGGTATTTTTAAAGGTGTACATTTTTATAGTTCTCTTTTTTGGCTTCACTTTTCTCCGGTTCCTGTCTCACAGTGTCCTGTGTATGATCTGGACAACAACGTGGCCTTCATCGGGATGTACCAAACCATGACCAAAAAAGGGGCCATCACTGTGCAGGTATCATAACATAGCCAACACACACACACACACACACACACTCTGTGCTGAATCCCAATAGAGATTGGTCTACATCAACTTATTGTATAGTTTGTAAAACATGATATGGTAGGTTTGCCTTACAATAAAACATAAGATTGCAAAATAGCAATTTTCATTCCTGTTGGTACCAACAACCAAAAATGATATTCTTGTCCTTTAAACGTCCCCAACGGGACGCCTGTATGCTGAACTTAATTCCCCGTCGGCTTTTGTCCACTCTCTTCTCCTCCAGAGGAAGGACTTCCCTAGCAACAGTTTCTATGTGGTGGTGGTGGTGAAGACGGAGGACGAGGCGTGCGGGGGCCCCCTGCGCTTCTACCCCCTGCGGCCCGATGAGCTCTTTGACGCGGGCAACCGCAGCAAGGTGCTGGACGTGGTGGTCTCCCCCGCCATCAGCTGTGAGTGGGACGCACCTCCACACGAAGCATGCACGACCACAGCCAGTCGAACACAGGGGTAGGACAGGATTCATCCCGAGGAAGGAAAGGCCGGCAAGCTTGAAACTATTCCACTATCTGAACACTTCTTTGGGGCTACGTTGGACACCTTTTTCTAATGATTTCTGACTGGAGGACGGCAACCATTTTGTGATGTGACTTTTAGCGGGGAGTGGCTATCCTAGATATATAAGCCCGGTAGGCCTTGGTACTTGAGTGAAATAGAGACTGAATGATATTGTGTGGCTCGGGACTAGGTGACTTAATAGAAGTGGAGGGGGAAAGAACAGGCAGGATTAGATCAAGATAGATTCCATCGGATCCCGGGGCAAATATTACGACAGCTGATTCATAATCACTCCATTCAGTATTATTTGTTGTCTTTCTCGGACCAAGGAATTCATTAGGAAGAAGGACAATTAGCAATGATCAAGAAGCATTGTTTTTTTGACTGAGGCAAAAAACAACCCTGTAGCTTTGTACACTTTAGTTTGGTTAATAGTAACCAGTGAACAGATCCACATTATTGAGATGAGCTATGTGAATGAACACGCTGTGTTGTGTTCAGCGGAGGTGTACGTGATGGGGATGCTCTTCTGCCTGGGCATCTTCCTCTCCTTCTACCTGCTGACCTTCCTGATGGCCTGTGTGGACAACAGGAGGTACGCCTTCTCTCTCTTAAGTCAGTCTGTTGTATCCTAGCAACGCCCGGCACAGTATGAGTCTGTAGAACAAAGGAAAAAAAGCTTCTTTTCTTTCTAGACTCAGAGGCACACTGCTCGTGTGTTGCTCAGATACAATGACCTATGCTTGTACAGACCTCCAGGGGCGCAAGCCGCAGCATAGACCCCATTTCCAAACCTAGAAGTGTGTTTTTATATGCATCAAGGTTCACTGATGCGTCCTTGTCCTTGGTGCTTGTGTTCAGGTCGAACAAGAAGAGAGAGCTGCTGGTGAATCCTCCTGACATGTCACCTGCAGAGACAGGTAGGGCCGCCACACAAGCTCCACCCCACTACGGCTCCTGTAGAGGACGTATCAAACATACCCTTTTGTTTCTCTCATGTGAACTGGGACTAAACAATATGGAAGATCATATCATCATGATAGTTAAAGGGGAATTGTACAATATGTATATAAATGAAGGTATCTGCCTATGAATTCAAACTTCCAATGACGCAATCAGGTTTGGTATCCGACTGAAATGTTCATATTTATAATATATATTTGAAAATATTGATAGTATTTTGAGATTATTTTGCAGATTATTAGGGGATAACTTCTAATGATGATTATTCTTGATATTGAGTCATATTATGATATAACTATTGATTCTTTGTTTAATCAATGCCAATGAAAGCAAACAAACTATAATGGGTACCTATATGCATAAACATGTCTGAGCACATCAAATGTCATGCTGGAAAAAAGAAACCTATGTTTAGCATAACAATTTCTAGTGTCCTTTTGGTCTCTTGTTGCCTATCCCTTCTGAATACATATCTTTCCTTCCTCTGTCTCATGCGATTACTGGTATGCAGCCTCTCTACTTGGTAAGACTGGAGACAGTATAAAAATATAGTTTGGAGGACTCATCATTGGCTTACTATTCTTTCTTTTTTCCAACTGCGAACACACACACACACACACACACCTTGCTTAGCAGTCCACATACTTCCTACATGCTCTTTAAGCATGTGGAGCAGTCCTGCAGGCACATCAAAAGCCACCTATGTGGAAATTCTTAAATAAAGAGAACAGACTTGGGTTGCCTTAAGTTTGTATTGCAATACAGGAGGAACACAAGCAGTTCAGGAGTGTCTTCTTTTGTTTGTTTTCGGGAGTGTCTTTTTCCACTGTGTCTTTTTGATACAGTGGTCGTTTTTGATTTATGTCAATTGATTATTGTCTTGTAACCCGTCAATAGTTAACAACGGGGCCTTGTAGTTGTAGTATAATGTTAATATTTCCACTATACACCTCTGTCTTTCAGAATGTATTTTAATGTCACAAAGTGATCAGACACCAGGCTTTCACTGCTTGTGTATGGTGCAATCACTCCCATAGTTCAACTTATTGTGGCATTTCTTTATAAATACATTAGCAATAGAAGTTGAATGAGCCTGTAACCTAACATGCTCCCTTTTTATCATAACTTTAAAAACCACAACGTTATTGATTTGTCTTTGTCTTTGCATTGCATCCTTGCACGTTTACCATTCACACGTTAACCCCCCACCCCCACCCCTTTTTGATCTCATTAACTTGATCTCATTTACACTCCCTGCTGTCCATATGCATGTCAGTGCAAGCACAGTTTTGTTTGGTGTGATGTGTATTTGAGGTCACCCGTGTGTCTTCTTCTACCGTCCACCTGCAGGAAAGACTCCAGCCTCTCCCTACGAGTACGGCTCCTTCGGTGAGTAGCGAGGACCTGTGCTATTGTGCACTGATGAAATGGCCCTTATTCACCTAGCGGCCATTTTGGTTCCTTCTGGGTTCGAAACACTAGCTGGGTGGGGGAACTGAATGCAAATGTGGGAAGTAAAGGGACAGTGAATATAGAATACAAAATAATACATTCAAGACATGCATAAGGTGACAAGGGGAGGCAGTTCAGGGTTTCCTAAAGTTGATCTTTTTTGTAGCTGTGTCTAACGAGGAGACCATTGAAAAGGAGGGTTGTATTTTAGTGTCGTTTGCAATCTGAATATTAGACGTTGTAAATTATGAAACCAAACCTCAGATTAATAACAACAAAATGCAGATTACTTTCAGCTACAATCAGACCAATTGTTGTGCACACACACACACACACACACACACACACACACACACACACACACACACACACACACACACACACACACACACACACACACACACACACAGGAACCATTGAATGACGGTTGTTCTCCACCAGCTGACAATGGGAGTACGCTGAGCTCTGAAGCTGTGACGGACAGCGCCACATCCACAGACAACAACTACGGATACCTGGGTAGGCAACACCTGTAATGCTATATGTGTCTTACTATCCGATTACTATGCCGGCACTCGTCACATTGTACTATAGTTGCATTATACACATAGTTTCATGTTTGTGATACAATTCATAAAGGGTGTTCATTCATAATCCTATTATGAGTAAATGTAACCAAGTAGGGGAATATTTTAAAATAATCAGTATTGGTTGTGTTGCTCTGACGTAACCTTGTCACTGCTGATAACTCAAAATTGCCTCATGAGTCCTACTTAGCCCGTTTTGAGAATGTAAGATTCATTATTTTAGTTCGTTTTGGGTCATTAACCATTTTCCTCCAGCCAATGTATTTATCATGATTCAATGCTTGCAAAAGCAGGAAATAAAGTTTATTTTGGGTCATTTACTGACCTAAATTAAATTTCATGGTGTAACTTATGGAATTTTGTAATTATTTTGGAAAAGTTAAGTGAAGGTAACATACACCGATACCCATAATGAACCAGTATGGGTAGCGGTGCACTGGATTGTATACTTGTTTTTAATGAAACTCATTCTTTATTTCAAGTGTTCATCTGTCCCATATCCTGTTTTAAATCATGTGTTAATGTTATATGTCACTCACACACCAAGTGTTTCTGGCGCAACACCTTCCCTCCCCTGTGTCGTAGGGACAGTTTCTTTTCACCCGCTTGGCGATTGGTGGGCTGCAAATGGCCCTGGTCCCTCATATGTTATGTCTATTTCTTTTGTTCTTCAGGACGGGAGCCTTTTAAACGTCGACCAATCCTCAGTCACCTTCACCAAATAGCCATCCACATCGGTGACCCACTCACTGCCTTTAGGCCCTTAATCAATCCAATCCACGCACCTCCTTGATCTGCACCAACCAATCCCACTCTAGAGCAATCTCCTTCATGGATGTAATTCAAAATGAACTCCAACATAATCATGACTCAGATTTCGGTTGTCGATTCCAAAAGACGGGCTGTTTTCATTCATTATAAATGAATCCTCTGTAGCCCTGCGGAGGGCTCTAATCTGACCTCCGACTGGTGACCTATTACGCGTGTACTCCAATGCCCTCGGTTGTAACTGTGTGTGTGTGTGTGTGTGTGTGTGTGTGTGCGTGTGTACCCCTGTCCCCTCAGAGCGCACTCTGGACAGTGTGGGCCGGAGCCGGCAGGAGTCTCTGAGCTCCGTGGAGGAGGACGACTACGACACGCTGGCCGACATCGACTCAGACAAGAACATCGTACGCACCAAGGTACCTCCCTCGCTCTGTGCTCGTGATGCAGGGGTGGCACTTGGTTGGGTTTTTGTTGTTGTGACGGAGATCGCTCTCGAATATCAAGTATTGGTGGCCGCCTGCTGCTGCGAGATCAAACTGTTGTTTCAGTGGTTGGTGTTGACGGAGGCATCTTCACTGTCTCACAGAAGTTCCTGTATGTGTCGGACCTGTCCCGCAAAGACAAGAGGGTCCTCAGCAAGAAGTATCAGATCTACTTTTGGTAAGGAAGCCTTGCTAAGCATGTGATACCAGAGCCACACAGAACAGGGGTTGCTTCAATGTTTGGGATTAACTCATCAATTGCTTTTCAATTAAGGACTTGACATGCACATTCTTTTTTCCCCCTATGTTTCTCTCAAAACTGGTAATGGTGGGAGAATCAAACATGATCAAGATGAGAGAGTTTGAACTGCAAAGAGAAAAAAAACAGCAACAATTCTTGTTTTGTTGGCTACTTATCTTGGGCTACATTTCCCAATATACATAAGACGCCAAATGTCCCACAGCAAAACCCCCTCATACATCCGTGCTCGGTTCGAGTGAATCCCAAACAGATGGGCTTTCTCATTCACTGCTTTACCCTTTTCCATTCGTTGAATAAAATAAACATCATATTAAATACTTGAACCCCATAACTCCAGCAAGGACATCAGAGTAGTTTGGATAATTGAGCTTTTATGGCACCATGACAACCAGCAATCAACAAGGCTGGCGGTTGATGGATAACAATAAATAGAAAAAATAATAAGACAGGATGGATGGCATTAAATGGATTGGCGTCTCATGAAATGCTTGTCCTCTTGCTCATCGCACAGGGGACAATCATAGGACACTTTTTGCAACGTTTATATTCAGGCCGACGTACGTAAATCTTTAGCTAGTGAGCTTGGCCGTTGTCTCATAAACATGTCCCTCTCGATTAGGAACATTGCCACCATCGCCGTGTTCTACGCCCTGCCTGTGGTCCAGCTGGTCATCACATATCAGACGGTATGCTTCTCCTTAGTCCCACTTCTGTGGACGTGTGCTCTGAAGACAATACAACGGCTATGCACATAGAAATGGAATGGCAGTGACTCTCTCTGTCTCCCCCTCTTTCCCTTGGTTTAGGTTGTGAACGTAACAGGAAACCAGGACATCTGCTACTACAACTTCCTGTGCGCCCATCCCCTGGGAGCGCTGAGGTGTGTGTGTGTTAGCAGTAGTGTGTTCTGGGTTATTGTCTCGTGCCACCTCATGCTAAGGACTGTCTTGTCTCTTCCCCCTCCCAGTGCGTTCAACAACATCCTCAGTAACCTTGGTTACGTGCTGCTCGGCCTCCTCTTCCTGCTCATCGTCCTCAAACGGGACATCGTCCACAACCGCGCCATGTACCGCAACGAGCTCAACGCGCTGGTGAGGCTAAAGACTGCCCACGCACGCACGCACACACACACACACACACACACACACACACACACACACACACACACACACACACACACACACACACACACAGAAGGGAGCTAACATGGAGTACTGGAGGTCTTGGGGTGTATACTGTCTGACTCTCATGGTCTGATCAAACCCCTCCCCTCCTCTATTCAGGAGCAGTGGGGGGAATCTCTCGGTATCTCTAGATTAAATTTCGATTCTTGGGGTCACGATTCGATTCAAAATTGATTCTCAATTCAAGATCGACCTCCAGTCCGTTAGTGTGGCAAATTCTGGCATGAAAGCAGAGCAAAGTGTGTCTAACATTATGTTGTTTTTGTATTTGAAGAAGTGCACAAATGTCAACACAGAAACGCAACCCTAACACAAAGCGGGAAACAGAAAACAGATTTGTGGAAGTCGCTTCAGATGAAGATAAGAATCCCGACTCATCTTTTTTCCCTCCCCTACTCAGGAGTGTGGCATCCCGAAGCACTTTGGGCTGTTCTACGCCATGGGGACCGCCCTGATGATGGAGGGCCTCCTCAGTGCCTGCTACCACGTCTGCCCCAACTACACCAACTTCCAGTTCGGTAGGCTTACTACTCCACAACAAGCACATTTAAAAGCTTTGTGGTCTGCCTCCGCTCTGCTTTCTGCTATGTCCTCTAGGAGACGTGTTAATGGACGCTAACACACCCACTTGTATCGCTGACCCCAATCAAGAGGGTTAGGGTTAGGGTTAGTAATACGGTAATACACCCACTTGTATCGCTGACCCCAATCAAGAGGGTTAGGGTTAGGGTTAGTAATACGGTAATACACCCACTTGTATCGCTGACCCCAATCAAGAGGGTTAGGGTTAGGGTTAGTAATACGGTAATACACCCACTTGTATCGCTGACCCCAGTCAAGAGGGTTAGGGTTAGGGTTAGTAATACGGTAATACACCCACTTGTATCGCTGACCCCAATCAAGAGGGTTAGGGTTAGGGTTAGTAATACGGTAATACACCCACTTGTATCGCTGACCCCAGTCAAGAGGGTTAGGGTTAGGGTTAGTAATACGGTAATACACCCACTTGTATCGCTGACCCCAATCAAGAGGGTTAGGGTTAGGGTTAGTAATACGGTAATACACCCACTTGTATCGCTGACCCCAGTCAAGAGGGTTAGGGTTAGGGTTAGTAATACGGTAATACACCCACTTGTATCGCTGACCCCAGTCAAGAGGGTTAGGGTTAGGGTTAGTAATACGGTAATACACCCACTTGTATCGCTGACCCCAATCAAGAGGGTTAGGGTTAGGGTTAGTAATACGGTAATACACCCACTTGTATCGCTGACCCCAGTCAAGAGGGTTAGGGTTAGGGTTAGTAATACGGTAATACACCCACTTGTATCGCTGACCCCAGTCAAGAGGGTTAGGGTTAGGGTTAGTAATACGGTAATACACCCACTTGTATCGCTGACCCCAGTCAAGAGGGTTAGGGTTAGGGTTAGTAATACGGTAATACACCCACTTGTATCGCTGACCCCAGTCAAGAGGGTTAGGGTTAGGGTTAGTAATACGGTAATACACCCACTTGTATCGCTGACCCCAATCAAGAGGGTTAGGGTTAGTAATACGGTAACACACCCACTTGTATCGCTGACCCCAGTCAAGAGGGTTAGGGTTAGGGTTAGTAATACGGTAATACACCCACTTGTATCGCTGACCCCAGTCAAGAGGGCGCCAACGTCATCATGTACTCGTCATCACCGCTCAAAGTTGTAGCTTATCTGGCGAGGACTTTAACCTTCCCATTATCCTTATGGCAGCTAGATAAAAATGATATAAATATCGAAATATTATTTATTTATTTATACCCAATGCTTTCGCTTCCTGTAATGCAAACGGTCAGTCGACTTGGAACATTTTTATAAACCAATGTTTTACTGGTAATTCAAGTTCAGGTAAAAGATCTAGGTTTAATGTTGAAATAAAATGGACATGTTTTGTTTATTGAGCACCAGTATTAAACCCTTTTTAGTTGACTACCCTCACTGGTGACAAGGTGTTACCTTCACTTCCACATTTATTTCTTCTTCATATAACCTAAGACCAGGCAATTGAACAAGTAAAGGGAAGTAACAGGCTTAAATGTCCGTAACCCCTCTCTCCTCTCTGCAGACACCTCCTTCATGTACATGATCGCAGGCCTGTGCATGCTGAAGCTCTACCAGAAGAGACACCCCGACATCAACGCCAGCGCCTACACGGCCTACGCCTGTCTCGCGGGGGTCATCTTCTTCTCTGTGTTGGGAGTGGTGAGCTGGACCACACACACACGCACACACGCACGCACGCACGCACGCACGCACGCACACACACACACACACACACTCAACATGTTTAATATCCCCATTTTGTAGATATGGGTGTTTGATGTCCTCTGGAGCATATGTGTCCAGCTTGATGATGATTTATCATCATGTGGATATGCAGATATGAATATGTAACTTTCACAGGGCCCCCTAAGCAAATAACATCACACTTCTAACTACGTGCAAAAGGTGCAATTGTAATCTTACACATTTGAAAGCTGCATTTACATATGTTTGACACTCTTCCCTTGCATGCTGGGGGGGTTTCAGTGTGTGAGAAAGCGGAGGAGATGGATTGGGGGAGCTGTGGAGAGCACTGATGCCAGCTGTTTTGCGTGTGTGTCGGTGCAGGTGTTCGGCAGGGGAAACATGGTGTTCTGGATCGTGTTCTCTGTGATCCACATCCTGGCCACGCTGTTGCTCAGCATACAACTGTACTACATGGGCAGATGGAGGCTAGGTATGTGAGGCCTGGGAAGGAGATATATATATATATATATATATATGAACTGCTATTCACTGCCATGGAAGGAGACGCTGTTTGACTACCTTGTGATGAGAAATTATCCTCTGCTTTTGTTTTTATCCTCACTCTTATCTACCGAATTGTCCTAGAACAATCTGTTCTTCGTCTCCTTTCATCATCTGACAAAGTCGTCTGTTTAGCTGTTCTTTTTATTGTTTAAATCCTAACTCTCGTTGTCTCGTGGTCGTGGTCGTGTGCGTGGTGGTGTGCGTGGTGGTGTGCGTGGTCGTGTGCGTGGTCGTGTGCGTGGTGGTGTGCGTGGTCGTGTGCGTGGTCGTGTGCGTGGTCGTGTGCGTGGTCGTGTGCGTGGTCGTGGTGGTGTGCGTGGTGGTGTGCGTGTGCGTGGTCGTGGTGGTGTGCGTGTGCGTGGTCGTGGTGGTGTGCGTGGTGGTGTGCGTGGTTGTGGTCGTGGTGGTGTGCGTGGTCGTGTGCGTGTGCGTGGTGGTGTGCGTGGTGGTGTGCGTGTGCGTGGTGGTGTGCGTGGTCGTGTGCGTGGTGGTGTGCGTGGTCGTGTGCGTGTGCGTGGTGGTGTGCGTGTGCGTGGTGGTGTGCGTGGTCGTGTGCGTGGTGGTGTGCGTGGTCGTGTGCGTGGTGGTGTGCGTGGTGGTGTGCGTGGTCGTGTGCGTGTGCGTGGTGGTGTGCGTGGTCGTGTGGTCACTTTGTCCCCAGACTCGGGGATCGTGCGTCGGATCATGAACATCATCTACACAGACTGCATCAGACAGTGCAGTGGGCCCATGTACGTGGTGAGTACCCAACCGCTGCCGTCAGGGCCTCTCAGTCTCACCCCCCCAGCGGGATGCCGCACAGCAGGGGATGAAGCTATTCTACAGAGACAGCAGAAGGCAGCTGCCGACCTGTTGAACTAGTCCTGTTGGTTGTTGACCCCCTCCACCCCATCTGTTGTTGTGCGTCTCAGGATCGAATGGTTCTGCTGGTGATGGGGAACATAGTCAACTGGTCTCTGTGAGTCCGTTTACGTTACTATATTGATGTATTTTATGTTTGTTTTCATGTTTGTGACATCTATGATGTTTATGAAATTCATGGTAAGCAATGAACTTTTATTCTCTATTGATCCCTGTCTGTCTGTCTTGCTTTCGTCCGTCCTTTCTCCCTTCCTCCTCTCTGTCCACAGGGCCGCCTATGGTCTCATAGAGAGACCAAATGACTTTGCCTCCTACCTGTTGGCCATCGCCATCTGCAACCTGCTGCTTTACTTTGCCTTCTACATCATTATGAAGGTGACAGTGTGTGTCTGTGTGTGTTTCTGTGTTCAACCATTCAATGTGTTTAGCATTATTCATGAACCATTTGTGGACCCAACTTTGCCAGCATACTTAATATGCACAAGAAATAATTGCATGTCCAATTTACATATCCAATAGAAGAGTCATTGTGTGTGTGTGTGTGTGTGTGTGTGTGTGTGTGTGTGTGTGTGTGTGTGTGTGTGTGTGTGTGTGTGTGTGTGTGTGTGTGTGTGTGTGTGTGTGTGTGTGTGTGTGTGTGTGTGTGTGTGTGGCTACAGTTACGAAGTGGCGAGCGGATCCAGTGTTTGGCGCTGGTTTGTATTCTCTTCACAGCCGTTGTGTGGGGCTTTGCACTTTTCTTCTTCTTCCAGGGCCTCAGCACTTGGCAGGTAAACACACACACACACACACACACACACACACACACACACTCTTACATCCACACACAAACACACACAGTTTGTCTCATTTTGATGTAGAAATCTCTTTTCTGAGGCGATACCTTTTGAGCGCCACTCTGTAATTATGGGATGTTTTTCTTCACTTTTTCTGCCCTCCCTGACAGAAAACTCCAGCGGAGTCTCGTGAGCACAACAGGGAGTGCATCGTGCTGTCCTTCTTCGACGACCATGACATCTGGCACTTCCTGTCCTCCATCGCCATGTTTGGCTCTTTCCTGGTACGGAACATGTGTTGTGATGAATGGGTTTGAGTTGTGGGATTAATCGGGCAAAATAATCTACTAAACATTCCCAGTGGCTCAACCACCATTATAACTGATGGGGGACCCCTTCTTTGTCCCCCATTAGGTCCTCCTGACCATGGACGACGACCTGGACACTGTCCAGAGAGACAAGATCTACGCCTTCTAGAGCTGCACTCCACCTCCAGCTTACCATCAAGCTCTCTCTCTCTCTCTCTCTCTCTCTCTCTCTCTCTCTCTCTCTCTCTCTCTCTCTCTCTCTCTCTCTCTCTCTCTCTCTCTCTCTCTCTCTCTCTCTCTCTCTCTCTCTCTCTCTCTCTCTCTCTCTCTCTCTCTCTCTCTCTCTCTCTCTCTCTCTCTCTCTCTCTAACTTGCTATTAGCAGAAATGGTTCTTTAAACACAAAACGAAGGCCAGACACAGCCAGTGGTTCTGCCTGTAGGCGGGAGCACCGAAGCCTCTCACAGCCAGTATGTGGAGGAGGACACAAGGATGACTCCTCCCACCACGCCCACCACTATGGACGCTTGACGTGCCAAGATGGAAGCGGGGGTCGTGACGCGAGCAGCGCTGGATGGTTTTTAAGTTGATTCATGTTTTGGTTTACCCCTCTCGCTGCCACACGGCCGCCGTGTTTGATGTTTACTTGACAGCGAAAAGGGGCATGGCATGGCAGCAGCTGCTGTCGCTAACACCTTCCTCTCTTATGTTTTAGCTCGTATTTATGTCTGCATTACAGACCTATGAAGCAATGATGACTTTTTGTGTTGTTTTTAGCAGCCGGTTTTTACACTGCGTGTGGATGTGTGTGCGTAAGCCTTTGTACAGATGTGTGTCCGAGTGTTCATAAATGAATCCGTGGGAGTGTCCTCTATGTCCAGTTTGTCAGTGGCCTTTAACATCCTAATCATGTCAAAATTATCCTTCTGACTCACCAGATTTCTTATCCTGCCCGCCTCATTGGACAATAATGATTGTAATGTAATGTTTAACGTCCCTCAAGTCCTACCGAGGAACAACAATTGTTTTGCACTGTGTTGTATGATAAATCCATTTTAATGTCACGATCAATGCAAAGGCTCGAATACTGAATAAAATGTCTGGTTTTCAGATAATCGTGTCACTTCCCGGTCCCTCACCGCTTCCTTCCTTGCGTCTTGCTTTGTCAGTATGAACCTACATTACCGTTGCATTCTGCAAAAACACCGTTTGATTTACAACTGCATATACAATAATGCAATACAACACATTAAGGATTGAAAATGTATAAAAATGTATATTTCATAGAAAAATACAGATTCAAAAACACATTTATGCACAACATCCACCAAGCGTAGCCTGAGCATCATTGCTTTTCTCCTACAACCAGGTAAAGCTCAATGACGCCCGCAGGCTTGTCAACATCACACTGGTGGTGTGTTCTCCGCCGACACACTTTCTATCCAGGTGACCTTGTTGCTAGGCTACCATAGAGATGTCTCGCAACTTCGAGCTCGTTCAACTTTGGAGTTTGACTGAAGTGTGTTGACTGAACAGACGTGTCCCAAATCTTTGAAAAGGAGTGCATGCATTTAAAAACATCTCCGTCATCTAATCAGAAGCAAAGGCACACTTAATCTACAGTAACATCCGGCCTTAATATGTGGATGGGATGAATACAAATAACCAATAAATACAAAAACAAATGATGGCCCGTTTCTTATTTTACATGAATGTACACAACAGGCCTTTATCACACAGGAGTATCTCATGAAGTTCCTTCTGGGCACTGGCATACAGACCCATATGAATAAATTGTTAATTCATGAGCACACATGTTTATGCCCTTACTGTTACATCTCTGCGATAAAGGCCTACTACACAAAGGAGCAAACAAAGATACCATGATGAGACTACCTAAGTACATAGAAACACATGTAGGGTTTGTTGTAACCTGCTTGGAACTGCCACATTCACATGTGCCAGTTTTCATATATAAAAAGACAACTTTGAAAGCTGTGATTGTCTAAACTTTCCTTTAGTCACTTGTGACTCCTCAATCTCCAGGTTCACTAAATAGAGTGCTTAAACATCAGTGGTTTCATTCAAAAGTGCTTCCTGGAACTCACTTAAGGCATCTAGTGCAGTCTTCTCTAAGCTCCATACACCAGGCACCTATAGCTAAATGGACAACTTTCATACCTTTACCCCATCATTGCCAATGATGGGGTCTGCAGTGTTTTGACCAGCTTTCTCAGCATTTTGGATGAGTAATGTTAGTTACAGGGGAGCATCTTCACGGTGGAGGTCCTGGGGTTCCCGTCCTTAATAATGGTAGACCTTGATCTGATTGTTGTCATCGAGGCCCAGCTGGACCAGCCCCGCGCCCCCGGCGGACGGCGGTCGATAGCGGGTGAACAGAGGTCTAGCAGCAGCAGAGTCAAGGAAGCAGCTGTGCTGATGACACTGAGCCACAGCCTTGGAGG
>JACYXH010000452.1:132500-137500 GCA_026745465.1 Lota lota
CAGCCATGAGGAGCAGATGACTTTGTGTAACAGCCATGAGGAGCTGATGACTTTGTGTAACAGCCATGAGGAGCTGATGACTTTGTGTAACAGCCATGAGGAGCTGATGACTTTGTGTAACAGCCATGAGGAGCTGATGACTTTGTGTAACAGCCATGAGGAGCTGATGACTTTGTGTAACAGCCATGAGGAGCTGATGACTTTGTGTAACAGCCATGAGGAGCTGATGACTTTGTGTAACAGCCATGAGGAGCTGATGACTTTGTGTAACAGCCATGAGGAGCTAAGCCAGCAGCAGTATTAGAAGTTGTTTACCTTGCAGGAGTGAATGAAGAGTATGCTGAACTGGTCCTCAAGGTGCTGGAGGCCACTGGGTCTAGAGGGGCCCCTGGGTCAAAGAGACACAGTATTGGGCTTGTTAGCCTGGCTGGACCATCGGTGCTGGACTTGAAGCCCAGTCTGGCACTGATGCTTGAGAGCTTGTCAGCAATAAAGAAAAGCAGGTGAGCTGCCCCTATATGTCACCTGCCAAGGGGGGGGGGGGGTCAAGGGGGGGCCAAGGGGGGGTCAAGGCCGCAGCTTTCACCTCTCAGCCATTCGTTGGGATTTATATCGTTTTCCATTGGATTATACGATCTGACGATCAATAACCATTCAAGTGAGAGTTTGCAATCCCAGTGATGGGGAAGGAAACATATCTCCCCCATGCATGTCTACAATCGCTGGTACGCGTGTCCGTGCTCTGGATTCTTAAGTCCTCATCAGGTCTTGTTTTACACAGCGACCTGCAGGAATGGCCTCTGGTACCACCCTGTGGGCCACACACCTTATGCAATCTCCAACTTTTATACGTGGTCCTCAGCCTTTCAGACCACTAGAACTGTCTGTATGGTTTCCACCCATGACCATCGCAGTCTGAATCCCTATCCAGCAGACCTTCCACACTGACCGTTCGGAATAACTGTATTATTAGGGATCATTTCATTCCAGTGACACTTGTTTCAACATCTGGGCATTATAATTCCTGTTCCTCTCAGGATGCTCGCTGCATAATAGTGTTTTTGCTGAATGACTTTTTATTTGTGACCAAAACGTGGCAGAGGTATATGGAAGCCAGCCCCTCATGGAGCTGTGCTGGGAGGATAACCCCGTGGGCCTGGAGGACTCCCAGCCCCTCATGGAGCTGTGCTGGGAGGATAACCCCGTGGGCCTGGAGTTCCAGGCCGCGGTGGAGGACTCCCAGCCCCTCATGGGGCTGTGCTGGGAGGATAACCCCGTGGGCCTGGAGGACTCCCAGCCCCTCATGGAGCTGTGCTGGGAGGATAACCCCGTGGGCCTGGAGTTCCAGGCCGCGGTGGAGGACTCCCAGCCCCTCATGGAGCTGTGCTGGGAGGATAACCCCGTGGGCCTGGAGGACTCCCAGCCCCTCATGGAGCTGTGCTGGGAGGATAACCCCGTGGGCCTGGAGGACTCCCAGCCCCTCATGGAGCTGTGCTGGGAGGATAACCCCGTGGGCCTGGAGTTCCAGGCCGCGGTGGAGGACTCCCAGCCCCTCATGGAGCTGTGCTGGGAGGATAACCCTGTGGGCCTGGAGTTCCAGGCCGCGGTGGAGGACTCCCTGCCGTGTTCAGAAACCACTTTCTTTACTGGGTCTTCCTCTTCTTTTGAAAGACAAACTATTCAAGCTGGACGTCCTAATAACGTAACCCCTAATGGTCCGTGTTGCAGAACCAGCCACGCAGCGGAACACACTACTTGGTCCACCGGGAGTGGACGGACGTACCAGGGAAGAGCTTGGCCCAGCGGCTGTTCAGGAGGTCCCCCGGGGCCCTCTGCGTACCGGCGATTTGGCTGGCGAAGAGAGGCGTGGCCCCAGAGTGGGTCCCGCCCCATGCCCAGGACGGCCCAGCGGAGAGGGGCGCGGAGGAGGTGGGAGGCAACCCACCGGACCCCTGGGTGCGGCTGGAGGCGGAGGGTGGGGCCAATGATCCCAGGGCCCCTAGCACCATGTTGAGCTGACCTGAGATCTGCTGAAGGGATTCGGCCAACTGCTGCACCTTGGCCGGTACTGTTGGATGGCCGCCTGATGATGGAGGGAGAGAGAGAATATTAAAATAAAAGCGCTGGTGAATCATCGCTTCCTCTATAATACTAGTGCATCGCATGGCCTCCGGTACAGGCACTGCATAACATTGAAATCTGAATGAATATCAAATATATATAAATTAAATCAGAAAATAAACAGAGTTACTGTCACAAAATATCCATGAGAAACTATGTTGAGTGGAAAGACGTTCAGCAAATGTCAAAGCATTTGACCGTGTTTGTATTCTGTGATAAGAAGAAAGGACAGGACAGGACAGGACAGGAAGAGAAGACCGGGTGTCCCACCTGATCCGTCGTGAGGGTCCAGGGCGCTGCTGAGGTCAGAGTCCGTCACGTCAAAGGTCACCTTGCGCTCCCCCGCCATCCGGGACAGCTCCTCCAACAGGGGCTGGAGGGTTAGGGTTAGGTTAGGTTAGTTACCCTAACCTAACCCATCCGGGACAGCTCCTCCAACAGGGGCTGGAGGGTTAGGGTTAGGTTAGGTTAGTTACCCTAACCTAACCCATCCGGGACAGCTCCTCCAACAGGGGCTGGAGGGTTAGGGTTAGGTTAGGTTAGTTACCCTAACCCTAACCCATCCGGGACAGCTCCTCCAACAGGGGCTGGAGGGTTAGGGTTAGGTTAGGTTAGTTACCCTAACCTAACCCATCCGGGACAGCTCCTCCAACAGGGGCTGGAGGGTTAGGGTTAGGTTAGGTTAGTTACCCTAACCTAACCTAACCCATCCGGGACAGCTCCTCCAACAGGGGCTGGAGGGTTAGGTTAGGTTAGTTACCCTAACCTAACCCATCCGGGACAGCTCCTCCAACAGGGGCTGGAGGGTTAGGGTTAGGTTAGGTTAGTTACCCTAACCCTAACCCATCCGGGACAGCTCCTCCAACAGGGGCTGGAGGGTTAGGGTTAGGTTAGTTACCCTAACCCTAACCCATCCGGGACAGCTCCTCCAACAGGGGCTGGGGGGTTAGGGTTAGGTTAGGTTAGTTACCCTAACCTAACCTAACCCATCCGGGACAGCTCCTCCAACAGGGGCTGGAGGGTTAGGGTTAGGTTAGGTTAGTTACCCTAACCTAACCCATCCGGGACAGCTCCTCCAACAGGGGCTGGAGGGTTAGGGTTAGGTTAGGTTAGTTACCCTAACCTAACCCATCCAGGACAGCTCCTCCAACAGGGGCTGGAGGGTTAGGGTTAGGTTAGGTTAGTTACCCTAACCTAACCTAACCCATCCGGGACAGCTCCTCCAACAGGGGCTGGAGGGTTAGGGTTAGGTTAGGTTAGTTACCCTAACCTAACCCATCCGGGACAGCTCCTCCAACAGGGGCTGGAGGGTTAGGTTAGTTACCCTAACCCTAACCCATCCGGGACAGCTCCTCCAACAGGGGCTGGAGGGTTAGGGTTAGGTTAGTTACCCTAACCCATCCGGGACAGCTCCTCCAACAGGGGCTGGAGGGAGGACAGTCATTTAACGTATGCCAACAGTTTGATTCAAACAAACATTGCTGATTAAGTCCATAGCAAAAAGTGCTGGAAACCGCTCCACTATCTACCCTTTTCTTCCCCACCTTGTGTATCAGTACCACAGCTGACAGTAACAGTATATGACCACACAGGGGATGGGACCATGGTCTCCCTGTATGGTGCATACCGCGGTACAGGGCTCACAGTACCGTATTGGAAAGTATACCACAACAGAGTATCATTGACTGTGCAGCACTCCTTAGTGTTAGTGCCATGAAACAAATATTATACACCAAAGTGAAGCATTAAACATCAAAGTGCAAGATTAAATATTTAAAGAAGTTCCACCTAAATAATCAAACAGTTTAGGCTGCAGAGAACAACTTCTCGTATAACAAACAATAAAAGAGCAAATGAAGAAGTATCAAGTACATTGTTCTTGTTATCCAATGAACAAAGTAAAATATAAATGAACAAATTCCACCTTATAATAAAACCGTTCACAACCAAAGGAATACAGTACTACTGTAGTGTAAACACTTAGCTTCTACTCTGCATGATCGTGGTCCTTTTCAGGAAGACTAACATAGCTTGAGTAGGCTTTCACATAAGTAGCACTTCAGCAGAGGACATGCTGACACTACAAGCAACACAACAACGGTTGCGCCATCTGCTGTACAAACCGTGTATTGCGCAATAATAATGAAATTCTGTAGCAGGCCGCGGTTTGATTTTCCTGCGGGATTCCGTCCCATGTATTCCATCCCATGTATTCCGCCCCATGTATTCCGCCCCATGTATTCCATCCCATGTATTCCGCCCCATGTATTCCGCCCCATGTATTCCATCCCATGTATTCCATCCCATGTATTCCGTCCCATGTATTCCGCCCCATGTATTCCGTCCCATGTAGTCCGCCCCATGTATTCCGCCCCATGTATTCCGCCCCATGTATTCCGTCCCATGTAATCCGCCCCATGTAGTCCGCCCCATGTATTCCGCCCCATGTAGTCCGCCCCATGTATTCTGCCCCATGTATTCCGTCCCATGTAATCCGCCCCATGTATTCCGCCCCATGTAGTCCGCCCCATGTATTCTGCCCCATGTATTCCGTCCCATGTAATCCGCCCCATGTATTCCGTCCCATGTAGTCCGCCCCATGTATTCCGCCCCATGTAGTCCGCCCCATGTAGTCCGCCCCATGTATTCCGCCCCATGTAGTCCGCCCCATGTAGTCCGCCCCATGTATTCCGGCCCATGTATTCCGCCCCATGTATTCCGTCCCATGTAATCCGCCCCATGTATTCCGTCCCATGTAATCCGTCCCATGTAGTCCGCCCCATGTAATCCGCCCCATGTATTCCGTCCCATGCGTACTGACTACGAGGCGTCCACCTCCTGCTCACCTCCTCAGCCATGGAGCTCTCCAGCTGCTGCAG
>JACYXH010000452.1:142500-180000 GCA_026745465.1 Lota lota
CCGCTCTCCTCCCTGAGTACACACGCACACACACACACGCACACACACACACGCACGCACGCACACACACACACACACACACACGCACGCACGCGCACGCACGCACACACACACACACACACACACACACACACACACACACACACGCATGCACGCACGCACGCACGCACACACACACGCAAGGACACGCGCACGCAGGCACACGCACACACACACGCACACACACACACAGGTATGTGTACATTAAATAAATTGATTTATTTGCTACACAGTCTACATATAACTGTGAAAGGTGAAAGCTAAAGCAGCGGAGAAACACTCTTGAGCTGTGGGCCGTAGTCTTGTTATGAAGTCGCTCCAGTGCAAATGTCACAGAATATGACAGCGAATTATCTACCATGGCTTCTACAGACGGTCTTTAACCTTGGTGGCAGCAGTTCCCAAAACCAGTGCATATTTCTGTGACTCCCAAGCAGAGTTGCGTGATTCCCCGGAGGCTCTTCACTTCAGGGATGCACTCTGGTGTGGCAGCATGCTGTGGGGGTCACCTGAGCGTTTGCTGCTGGTGTGGCAGCATGCTGTGGGGGTCACCTGAGCGTTTGCTGCTGGTGTGGCAGCATGCTGTGGGGGTCACCTGAGCGTTTGCTGCTGGTGTGGCAGCATGCTGTGGGGGTCACCTGAGCGTTTGCTGCTGGTGTGGCAGCATGCTGTGGGGGTCACCTGAGCGTTTGCTGCTGGTGTGGCAGCATGCTGTGGGGGTCACCTGAGCGTTTGCTGCTGGTGTGGCAGCATGCTGTGGGGGTCACCTGAGCGTTTGCTGCTGGTGTGGCAGCATGCTGTGGGGGTCACCTGAGCGTTTGCTGCTGGTGTGGCAGCATGCTGTGGGGGTCACCTGAGCGTTTGCTGCTGGTGTGGCAGCATGCTGTGGGGGTCACCTGAGCGTTTGCTGCTGGTGTGGCAGCATGCTGTGGGGGTCACCTGAGCGTTTGCTGCTGGTGTGGCAGCATGCTGTGGGGGTCACCTGAGCGTTTGCTGCTGGTGTGGCAGCATGCTGTGGGGGTCACCTGAGCGTTTGCTGCTGGTGTGGCAGCATGCTGTGGGGGTCACCTGAGCGTTTGCTGCTGGTGTGGCAGCATGCTGTGGGGGTCACCTGAGCGTTTGCTGCTGGTGTGGCAGCATGCTGTGGGGGTCACCTGAGCGTTTGCTGCTGGTGTGGCAGCATGCTGTGGGGGTCACCTGAGCGTTTGCTGCTGGTGTGGCAGCATGCTGTGGGGGTCACCTGAGCGTTTGCTGCTGGTGTGGCAGCATGCTGTGGGGGTCACCTGAGCGTTTGCTGCTGGTGTGGCAGCATGCTGTGGGGGTCACCTGAGCGTTTGCTGCTGGTGTGGCAGCGTGCTGTGGGGGTCACCTGAGCGTTTGCTGCTGGTGTGGCAGCATGCTGTGGGGGTCACCTGAGCGTTTGCTGCTGGTGTGGCAGCATGCTGTGGGGGTCACCTGAGCGTTTGCTGCTGGTGTGGCAGCGTGCTGTGGGGGTCACCTGAGCGTTTGCTGCTGGTGTGGCAGCATGCTGTGGGGGTCACCTGAGCGTTTGCTGCTGGTGTGGCAGCATGCTGTGGGGGTCACCTGAGCGTTTGCTGCTGGTGCGCCGTCTCCCTCAACTCCTTTAACTTCCTGTCTGACTCCTCTCTCAGCCGGGCCTCCTCCTTGCTCCTCTCAGACTCCAGCCGCTCACACACAGCCCTGGAGGTGCACACACGCGCGCACACACACACACACACACACACACACACACACACACACACACACACACACACACACACACACACGCTTTATGATCTGGCTGTAGGAACTAACAGTAAATCACTGTGTAAAACCTCTTGGGTGATTACTTTCTGTGCAAACACTGAAAGGAATTATGAGGCAAAGGATATCTGACTGCTGTTCAAAGTGATTAATTGACCAATTCATCTTCTTGGTCATCGTTATTACCCGGCTTGTGTTAACAAATGCTTTACACAGACTTAATCACAGAAGCACAGGGAAGAAGGCAGCGTTCCCCAATTTGGGGAAATTATTAATAGACTTTCTGCATCAAAGCTTTTAGTGAGAAAAGGGACAAAAGGGATGAACTCTCTACTTTAAGTGACTTCTTTTCTTCTTCTTGGTAAATCTTTCTCCCCAAGTTAGCAAACAAGGACTTTTAAGGGATTTCAAGCACAGATAAAGTTTTCAGCTGATATATGACCTGTACAGAGACTAACATTACAACAGATCATTTTCCTAAGACATTTACCTGACTCTCTCCTCGCTCTCCTTCTTCAGCCTCCTCTCCTCCTCCTCCTCTTCTCTCCACAGCTCCTCCCGAAGGAGGCGCATCCGTTTCTCCTTCTCCAGCAAGGCACGCTTCTTCTCCTCCTCCACCTCCCTGTCCACATTCCTCCTCTCCATCTCTCTCTCCTCATTCTGCCTTTCCCTTCCTTTCTCCTCTTCATCCCGTTCCTCTTCCTCCATCTTCCTCGTCTTGTCCTCCTGCTCCTTTTTTTTCCTTAATTGTCCAATCTTCTCCTCCTCCTCCTCATCATCCCTCTCCCCTTTCCCCCTGAGGGTCCTCCTTGTTTTCCAGCTCAGCTCCTCGACCGGGGGGCCTCCCTGCTCCCGCGTGGGGGACTCGAGCTCTCGTTGGGGGGTCAGGGGTCCGTTAGGGGTGCGGACCAGCCGACCCCTGGACGTCTCGGGCCTCTGGAGCCCCAGGGAAGCGCTGAGGCCCTCGGCCTTCGGACGGGGCCCCGCGTCCCTGGCTGAGTGCTCGGGGCTGGGGAGGGAGTGCTCGGGGCTGGACTGGTGCAGGACCAGCCGGTCGACCTGGCGGGCTGGAGAGTGGTCCACGGCTGCAGCCTGCATGAGTCTGGATAGAGAAAGATCCATTTTTTTATGGTTGTCCACAAAGTGGAAACTTGTCTTTGGCTTCATAGAACATAGAAAACAACAGATCAGTAAAATCAGTGGGATAAACAGTGGCAAGTATAACAAACATTAACACACACACACACACATATATATATTGGAGAGAGATGTAGTACTAAATAAAGGTTTTATATAAAACAATAATTAAGTACATTTTGTATTCAATGTCGTCCAGTGTCAACCTCTGCAGTCCTGAATGGACTCTGAGGATATTCTCATAACCAATGTTAGGCTTGTCATGAATCCCTGCTTATGCATTTACTTGTAATCACTGACAAAAAAACTGTTCTCTTATGACAGAATACTCCTTTGGGGTGATTAGATAGTTACACCTATGGGAGAAATTTACCGTAGGTTTAAAGGAAGTATAATCACTATCTTGCCAACGAGTGTGGAAGTGTGGAAAACGTCCTTTGAGTCAACGAAGGACTACATTCTCAGTGACATCCACGTGTGACTTATTCACACCTCTTGCTGCCGCTGAGATGAACCTTGTTTACTTAGCTGACTTCAAGGGGATCCCTAAAACTGTAAACCTCTCTGTATCTGGCTCACCCCATCCTGACAGGAAGAGACGGGATGGGCTTTATGACGGCCACAAAGAAGAAAGGAGCCCCCTGCATTCTTTCTCTCACTGTACTTCCACAGACTTATATGTTAAAGTTAACTAGTTAATGTTACAGTCAAAGTTAAACATTGTCTGCTTTATGAATGTATTCCACAATCACATATGGCGGTATGTTTGGTTGAAGGTAAGTAGAAGTGATTTACATTGTGCTCATCCATGTCACATCTTTATTTTAACTTATACATGTGGTATAAGCATTTCTTTCTTTGATTAGACTTTGCTACTTTACTCAAGATTGTTTTTGTAAACTATTTCAAGCCAGTGATCATTGGCAGACAATTTCATCTCGTAAGTATATGTGGGTTATTATGTATGTTTTATGTCAGTTCAATTAATAAGGTGACAAGTGAATTTAAATTACAGAGTATCTCACCGCCTTACATCTGATATAACTGTAATGTTTAAGATGTAAATTCTTTACGTTGTAATCTACTGAGAATCCGGAGAAGAAGGATAAGTGCATGTGCAGTTAATGGGGAACTGGGGTCGAGGACACAGGGGAGGGGCCTAATTTCTATATATATAGGGTGTTGTGATTGGTCAATGGATGTAGGAGGAAAACACATGAAGCCTGATGCCAGAACAGGAGTTCTTTGCAAACCAACTCAGGTTTTGTTGTTACTTGTTACAAGTGATAATAAAGTCTTTATCTTTCAAACTTCGGCTTTCTCGAGCTCTCTTAGTTAGTTAAAGTGTTGTTTTATCCACGCCATGTGACCCAGCAGCCCCCAACCTCAGTCTGCCTTCATTCAAACTAAAAGTAACTCCTTTGGTCCTTGCAGAAAACTTCTAAATACATTAACACAAATTATATATGAATAGATTATCAACTAAATCAACCAACATTTAATTCCACCTTGATCTTTTTGTTATATCTGTTTCTGCACAAATTAGAGGACATCTTTTTTACAGCTGGTAAAGTTCTAAATTCAACGTGATTTACATGTAATGCCATATAGACTAGATAGAATCTAACCTCCGGTAAAACCTGAATACATGATCTGCACTAACAACACACCTCCTGCCTGTGGAGTTTCTCCTCCTGCTTCGCTCCCTCTCTCCCAACTCCTCCTCATCATCCTCCTTTTCTCCCTCATCCGTGTCCAGGGGGCTGACGGCAGGGGACCGATCCTTTGGGTCCATGGTCTTCTCGGACATCTTGGAGAGACAGCCAGACTAAACAAACACATCAACACAGGACAAAGATTAATGAAAGAATGAATGACTCGAAAGGATGGATGAGTGGGTGGATGGATGAGTGGGTGGATGGATGAGTGGGTGGATGGATGAGTGGGTGGATGGATGAGTGGGTGGATGGATGAGTGGGTGGATGGATGAGTGGGTGGATGGATGAGTGGGTGGATGGATGAGTGGGTGGATGGATGAGTGGGTGGATGGATGAATAATAAAAAGGGTTTAACACTGAGTGACACGATCATACCTTAAGATCCTCTATGGATGAAGGAACGTCCTCTATTTGTTCACTGGCCACTGACTCCTGGAAAACCAAACACACACACACACACACACACACACACACACACAGATGACACAAGTGTCACCGGGTAACCACCTTCTGAGACCCGCACACACACTAATCCACTTTAACACAACTTTTCAATGCCGCTATCACAAGACAGATATATAAAACACTAGACGGACAGATGCATGCAAGGACACACAAAGCCGTTTCAGTCAATCGATCACTCAGCCAGCCAGCCCGCCAGTCATTCAGTTTGGTAAGAAGCAAGTCATCAAGCCATGCAAGCAGACTGGAATGGAAAGCGGGGCAGCAGAGGATATCATAAACTGTGGTCCAGCCACTTGACGAGCTCCAGGACAACCGAAGCATCAACAAAGTAACGCAGGCTAGCAACTAAGTCAATAGATATATATAAAGAAATAAAGAAATGAATAGCACAGCGTGATGTTGTGGAAACCACAGTTCTCCAGTCCAGTCCTCGGGGGCTCAGATGGCCTGATTAGTCATAACGCTCTCCTTTCAGAAATATGATTGGACCTCGACGACCTCTGGCCTGTGGGGGGGGAGCGCTCTGGGACAGCCCCTAAGGCAGTGGAGCTGGAGGGGGAGCGGGGATGGAGGGGGGTGGGGGGCAGGTAAAGAGGCAAACAACAGCCAGCAAACACCAAACCCTACCTCTCCCAGAAGGGGGCTTTTTAGTGGGGGGACGCGGTTCTTCTGAGCTTTGTGGTCTTTGTTGGGCATCCTGAGGTCCCCGCCGACCATCGGAGCCTCCGCAGACCGCTCCACAACTTCCTCCTCCTCGCTCAGAGAGGCCCCGTCCGACCATTCCCCCCCCGCCTCACACTGGCCGTTTCCCTCCAACACCTCCTCCTCCTCGCTCAGAGAGGCCCTGTCCGACCATTCCCCCCCCGCCTCACACTGGCCGTTTCCCTCCAACACCTCCTCCTCCTCGCTCAGAGAGGCCCCGTCCGACCATTCCCCCCCCGCCTCACACTGGCCGTTTCCCTCCAACACCTCCTCCTCCTCGCTCAGAGAGGCCCCGTCCGACCATTCCCCCCCCGCCTCACACTGGCCGTTTCCCTCCAACACTTCCTCCTCGTCCTCCTCGTCCTCATCGTCCTCTCCTCGTACCGTCTCCAACAAAACCACCTCTTCCCCTTCAACATCCACCCATCTCTCCAACTCCTCCTCCTCCTCCTCTTCACTCTGGCTGGGCCTGCTCTCCTCTCTCTCGTTATCAACACCTTCCTCCTCTTCCTCTCCTTTCTCCATCGGTCCTGCCTCTTCCTCTTCCTCTTCCTCACTCACTATGAATCTGTCAAATGCTCTATCTTCATCTTTCTCTGATGCGTCCGTTTCTCGGGCAATGTCAATCTCTCCGGAATAATCATTTTCAGAACAATGCTCTATCTCCGCCTCCTCCTCGATATCCTCCTCTACCTCCTCGTCGCTCTGCCCAAAATCACTGAGGCCACACCCCTTTGCCCTCTCCCCATTCACTTCTTCATCAGCTTCCTCTTCCTCCCCCCCTCCTCGCTGCACCACCACCACCTCTTTACTCATCTGCGCCTCCTCTTCCTCTCCCCCTTTCTCTCCATCCCCTTCGCCCACGCGGCCCTCCTTCTGGCTCTGTACACTTCTCCTCTCTGCCTCCTCCCCCCCTTCCTGCTCCTCACCTTCCCCCTCCTCCTTCTCCTCCTCCCCCCCGGAGGCTGCTTTCTCTTGCCCCTCCTCCTTCTCCTCCTCCCCCCTGGAGGCTGCTTTCTCTTGCCCCTCCTCCTTCTCCTCCTCCCCCCTGGAGGCTGCTTTCTCTTGGCCCTCCTCATTGTATTCCTCTTCAGTTTTACCCCCAACTCTCTCCATGCTGAGTGCTGCTCCATCGTTGCTCTCTTTCTCACCCCCCTTGACATCCCTGTCCTCCCCCCTCACCATGTGCTCCTCTTCCTCTCCCTCCCCCGTTTTTCTCTCCTCTTCCTCTCCTCTTTCTCCATTCTCTCCCTGAGTGGCCTCCACCTCATCCTCTCCACCCTCCATCTTTTTGTCCTCTCCCTGAGAAGCGTCCTCCTCCACCTCTGCCTTTCCTCTTTCTCCAACATTGACCTCCTCGTCCTTCTCCTCCTCTACCTCCTCTCCTACTCTCTCATCCATCTCTTCCTCCTCTCCCTGACCATCCATTTCCTCCTCCTCTACCTCCTCTCCCTGACCACCCACCTCCTTCTCCTCCTCACCTGCTCTCTCCTCCATCTCATCCTCCTCTCCCTGACCATCCTCCTCCTCCCCCACCCCTTGTTTTTCCACCGTCTTTCCCCTATGCAGTACCCCATGGCGCCCGCCCAAGGACCCTCCCCCAACACCATCACCCTCCTCCCTGCCGGGCGAGAGGGGAGAGCGTGGCGGGTGGCACCCCGAGAGGGACCCCTTGGGTTGGGCAACGGAGAGGCAGTACAGAACAGACACAGACGTTGGCGTGTCCGCGAAGAGGAGGCGTGCAGAAGACACATACAGGAGAGAAAGAACAGAGAGACCACTGTGAGGGAGACACTGTGAGGGAGACACTGTGAGGGAGACACTGTGAGGGAGACACTGTGAGGGAGACACTGTGAGGGAGACACTGTGAGGAAGGAGACGGCGGTTCTGTGGGTCTGGATGGGAGCTGCATGGCTGGCAAACGCAGAATATAATCATTTAGTCTCCCTAGTTTGTTGTTGTTGTTGTTGATGGAAAAGGATGAGCAGTGGTCAACGAAACACAAAGGGGAAGACTGCGATCTGTTAGGTATTTTCAGACAGCGAAGCGGCAGTGACAGTAGTTGGACAGAAGGACAAGCAGAAGGCCAAAGTGACAGCCGTGGCTGTGGTGGGAAATGTCCCCATCAGCACAACTATACACAAAAACCAATTGGGCAGAGTCACCATGCAGAAAGGCATAGTGACGACAGGTTAGAGGTCAGAGGTCATGGGAGAGAAAAACAAACACATTAGAATAACAGTTAAACCAGACAAGGAGAAAATCTGATCATTAGGAAAAGGCAATTCTGATGAATCGATGTTTATGGCTGATGAGGAGAAGCTACAGCCTACTTTAACACCATTACTGATTGAATATTATCAGCAACATATCTGTCAAATTTCATAAGAAAAACATATAACATAATTAAAAGAAATGCAAAAAACAGACTGCTGCAATTTCCAAAGTGCTACCATATAGTCTACTACGTGGGATAATAATAAAGCATAAAGCATGTAATAAAGCTACATGGCAACTACATCATGTCGGGAAGTCTAACATGAAGCAAGGCAGAAACAGCACGGACGTCAGACATCATATTAAATAATATATCACGCTTACGACAAAGAGAGGGAGAAAGGGTAGACAGAGAGAGGGGTAAAAAGAGAGCAGGAAAGAGAATCCAGATGAAGATCATCAGAGGGCAGGCAGGTGTCATGGGAGAGGGTTGTACCTGTTGGGAGTGAGGCTCTGGACTGTGGTCTCCCGACAGAGCCAGGCCCTGCAGCTCTGGCTCCGTACGCTCCTCTGGTGGAGGGCCACCACTGGCCTCACTGTCCTACACACACACACACACACACACACACACACACACACACACAGACCCATAAACACACACACACACACACCCAAAGACCCATAAATACACGCGTGCACACACACACCCATAAACACACACAGACCCATAAACACACACACACAGTTAATGGCTATTCTCCTTTGGCCATGCTCCATTAGGCTTGTGTGCACCCTGTGAAGCTATAAAGTAACCATAAGAGAGGCTATAGAAGTTCAAGTGATATTTCATTAATGGTTTGTGATAAATGATTGAATGTATTGTATTGTATTTACTGTAACATAACTATTTAGAAATACTTGACTGGGTTAAGGGTTTATTCTTCATCTCAGTTAGGGAAGAGCTGTGTGCCCTCTTTAATCACTGCCCTCACTAAACGCACTACCTGATGTATCAAGTGTTGTGTGTGTTTATGTACTGTGTGTTTCTGTGCTCTCTATGTAATTAATGTTCTGTGGGATGTACACCTGTGGCAATGAATTGAATCTAGAGGACAAAAACAAATCGAATCTGATCTAATCTGTTGCTATTAGGTTCATGTATCATTTGAGTAATTTGATCAATTTTAGATACATGGCCATTTAACATCATGAGCAAAAGGCTATACTGCATCTCCTCATATCTTATACACAAGACAAGCTTGAAATAACTGAGCTACGTGCTGTATCTCTGCTATACTTACCTCATACTGCAGGCCCCCTCCCAGGGCATCCAGATCCAGGTAGAGGTTCCTCAAAAGTCCGGCTGAACCACAAGCACTCTGCTGGGCACAAAGACAGTCCAGCTGTCACGTTCAGTCCCATATAAAGTGCGACGAACCACCAAGACAGTGAGACTTAACTGTAAACTTCAAACAGTTGTGAACAGTAACAATGGCCATATGGACCAGGCTTTTGGCAGACCTGATTCCCTGAGTTTGGCTCTGCGGCATCGGGGTCGTCCTGGTCCTCTCGGCCCAGCAGGGACATAGACCCCCGCTCTTGCCGACTGCCCAGTACACTGGAGCATCCACTGCTGCGTGGAGCCTGTACAAGCAAAGACAAAGAGCAGGATTAGAAACATATTATGGAAATGATGTATGCATGAACATGAACATTTAATGCACATTACACACTAGAATATACTACAATGTCATGACGAAAACAATGGGATTTCATGCCATATTTGGTTCGGCATGTCAAAATTGTGTGTGTGTGTGTGTGACAATACATGTCAATACAATTTAAAACTCAGTGAGACCGAATTAAAAGTAATCTTCTACGGATTGGGATCACCACAGCTGTGACTTCAACATCTAGCCAAATCATGGGGTCTTACCCCGAGGGATGTCTTGAGAGGCTCCAGCCCCCCAGAGGTGTGGGTCCCCCCCAGGGACCCCCGGAGAAGAGGATTGGAGCTGGGTATGGGGCCAGGGACAAGGGCATCCAGTCCCCTCAATGGAGCCAGGCTGCCCAGCGTGGACGGCAGGGGACCCAGGGCTGAACTCAGAGGCTGCATGGTAGCACAAAAACACACTTTTCCATTCCCTTTTGCAACACATAAACAAGGGAAACATCTTAAAATAAAAAGGCTACAGCCATCTCATTCTGGCCCAGTTAAGAGATCAAATACGAAATGGCTTTAATGACTCAAAAGGGTTTTGACTTGTGGAGAAATCCCTGAGCACCTCACGTACCATGGCTCGTCACACGGGGGCCCTGGTGGGCCCTGGTGGACCGGCCCGTTGTGAACAAGCACCAGCGGTACCATGGTAGTGCTCGTCACACGGGGGCCCTGGTGGACCGGCCCGTTGTGAACAACAAGCACCAGCGGTACCATGGCTCGTCACACGGGGGCCCTGGTGGACCCTGGTGGACCCTGGTGGGCCCTGGTGGACCGGCCCGTTGTGAACAACAAGCACCAGCGGTACCATGCGCATGTGGAATCCAAGATGGCAGCACACGCATCTTCATGTTTGTTTGCCTATGAGATGTGTGCGTTTTTTTGTGTGGCTCCAAAGTTCAAAAACTCCCAGAATCGTGCCTATACTCCTCTGATCATACTCTGCTGAGCTAGGTTTTCCATTGTTTTGGACTATGCTCTACTCCTCAGGCACCTGCCCGCCACCCTCCTCTGCTGCTGGGTCTGTCTCCACCCCTTTAGGCAACTACGCAATCGTTCTCTCTTCATTTATCAGAAGAGCCAAGTCCACATTGTATCTGTCCACAATTTCAATAACCCAAGGAGATTGTGCAAACCTACCACATCAATTTCAGCCACTGGTATTCGCAATGAACTCATCCATTTCTGAAAGATTTACGATGCTGGAATGTTGCAATGAGCACTTCAAAGCCTCCGGTTCCATGTTTAACCCCACCATTAAGACCTTGGTTTGTAAAGATGCATGTATAATAAGGGGGCAGGATAGTCTAGTGGTCAGGACCTTCTGGTTCCATGTTTAACCTCACCATTAAGACCTTGCTTTGTAAAGATGCATGTATAATAAGGGGGCAGGATAGTCTAGTGGTTAGGACCTTCTGGTTCCATGTTTAACCTCACCATTAAGACCTTGCTTTGTAAAGATGCATGTATAATAAGGGGGCAGGATAGTCTAGTGGTCAGGACCTTCTGGTTCCATGTTTAACCTCACCATTAAGACCTTGCTTTGTAAAGATGCATGTATAATAAGGGGGCAGGATAGTCTAGTGGTCAGGACCTTCTGGTTCCATGTTTAACCTCACCATTAAGACCTTGCTTTGTAAAGATGCATGTATAATAAGGGGGCAGGATAGTCTAGTGGTCAGGACCTTCTGGTTCCATGTTTAACCTCACCATTAAGACCTTGCTTTGTAAAGATGCATGTATAATAAGGGGGCAGGATAGTCTAGTGGTCAGGACCTTCTGGTTCCATGTTTAACCTCACCATTAAGACCTTGCTTTGTAAAGATGCATGTATAATAAGGGGGCAGGATAGTCTAGTGGTCAGGACCTTCTGGTTCCATGTTTAACCTCACCATTAAGACCTTGCTTTGTAAAGATGCATGTATAATAAGGGGGCAGGATAGTCTAGTGGTCAGGACCTTCTGGTTCCATGTTTAACCTCACCATTAAGACCTTGCTTTGTAAAGATGCATGTATAATAAGGGGGCAGGATAGTCTAGTGGTCAGGACCTTCTGGTTCCATGTTTAACCTCACCATTAAGACCTTGCTTTGTAAAGATGCATGTATAATAAGGGGGCAGGATAGTCTAGTGGTCAGGACCTTCTGGTTCCATGTTTAACCTCACCATTAAGACCTTGCTTTGTAAAGATGCATGTATAATAAGGGGGCAGGATAGTCTAGTGGTCAGGACCTTCTGGTTCCATGTTTAACCAGTCCCCACCATTAAGACCTCAGAAACGGTCGTCAACTGTACTTTGATGGACAGCCCGTTTATTTTATTCCCTTCTGTTGATGAAGTTCACAGAGCTCATCTTTTGCTGGACACCAGATAATCTGGCACCAAAACTTTCGGAATCTACTAATGTTATCCCTGTTATAAGGGGGAACCCTTCATCACTTAACAATTACAGGCCTATTTCAAACGTAACAGTCTTATTGAAGGTCCTTGAAGGATTGCTGAATGACCCACTCAGGGTCCCCACTGAGGGGTTCCTGAGCACTTACATCCTTTAATTGTACCAATCTGGCTTCAGGAAGCAACACAGTCCCATCACGGCATCAAGTATGTTTACGATGTGCTGCCCTTTTAATCAATGATTCAAAGCCTTCGATACAGTCGACCACCTTTTCCTTAAGCAACATCTACTCAATGATTCAAAGCCTTCGATACAGTCCACCACCTTTTCCTTAAGCAACATCTACTCAGTTGTCTGAGCAGGCTGTTTGCCTGGTTTGGAAATTAACTCTATGAAAGGACACTGTGTTAAACTACTAGTACACTTACTCCAGTGTACTACATGTTGCATCAGGTGTCCCCCAAGCCTCTGTTTTGGGTCCACTTTTGTTTAATATCTATTTTAACAACCTGGGTGACAACGTTCCTAATTTACTCCTGTGGTCCGCTCTCTGTGGCCCAATCGCTTGAGTATTTGCAGTCTGCCTTTGGAATTGTAGAGTCACGGTTGATTGATCAGAAACTAAATTGATGTTGTTTTATAATTCCTGGACGACAAAAGCTTATTTTCCAAAGATTGTAACCTGGCAGGGCAGTCAGATTGAATTAGTGTCAAAGGACAGGAAGTATTTTAGGTATTTTAATTGATTGATTTAGTGAAGAAACTGAAGCTAGGTTTTATTTAAGAAAGTCGTCTTGCATTTCCTATGTTCCTATTTAAAAGCTTCAAATAAAAACACAGGAAAGGTCATTTCTTCTTGAAACGTCCGGTGTATAGAATTTAGTGGCATCTAGTGGAACGGACTTGGCAGCAATGGAATATAACATTCATAGGTATGTTTTAATTAGTTTATAATCCCGTGAATATAAGAAATGTTATGTTTACGTTACCTTAGTTTGAGCCCTTTATATCTACGTGGGGAGCGGGTCCTCCCTCTAAGTGTCCTAGAAGCTTAACCTCTCGGACACGGCCATCAACATCAACCCCTGCACAGACGGTAAAATAGTGTAGCGAATGGCAGTTCGAGGATGAGGAGGATTATGATAAATTGGTGGGCCATTCTTTAATACATCGATTTTGGAAAGATTTTTTAGATCGTTTTCATGTTTGATAACTAAAAGCAGGCTAAATAACTAAATACAATTCATAAATCTATCAAAGAATCTCATCACTTGACACTTGGCTACTAGATGCAGTCGTAGACCATCGGATCATTTTGGAAGCGCCTACTGGCACCGTACACAATACAGGCCACTACAGGCCACCGTACACAATACAGGCCACTACTGGCACCGTACACAATACAGGCCACCGTATTCCTTGGAAAGGGAGGGGTGAGGGGGGGGGGGGGGGATTCAGTTGGTTACAATCTGCAACCACAACACTAGTGGCCACCTCAATTTTACACACTGGACCTTTAAGCCATACATTTAACATAAGCTACAAAACCAATGAAGAGCAGGACTCACTCCGGGAAGCATTAGAGGCTCTTTCTTCTTCTTCTCCTTCTTTTCCTTTTTCTCTTTCTTCTTCTTCTTCTCCTTGGTCTCCTTCTTCCCACCAGAGGCCACTCCTGAAGTGCCGGCCAGCTGGGCCCGCTGGCGCTCCTGCGTCACCACGCCGCGGTAGTGCTCGTCGCAGGGGTGGTCCCAGGTGGACTGCCCCGTGGAGAAGTTGAAGTAGTACACGTCCCCCGTGACATCCTGGCTGCAGGGGGGGGCGAGAGGATGGGGGGTGAAAACAAGAGCCAAAATTATAAGAGGAAGACTCAGACGGGCTTGTGCCTCTGTGAATGCGGTTGCGCCAAAATATAACCTTTTTCAATGCTAATATAGGACGGCCTCACATTATGTCACGCACATTCCAGCCCGCCATCTTGGGACTGACTTTTATAATCAGAATATTAGCAACTGGTTATTCTAGATGTGTGGGGTTAAAGCCCCTCTCAGTAAGTAGGCAGGAGACTTTCAGAATAAAACTAAATAACAGTTGCACAGCCACTCTATCTGGCTGTGCAACGGTGTGAAACCAACTAGTGTAGCTCGGCTCAGCTGAGTGGGAGGGGTTTTGGGAGTGTCGATGGTACGATTATTTTTAACAAAGAGAAAGGTACGGGCTGGGCAGCATTTTTTATTGGTAGAATATAGGTTATCGGATGTGATTTTATTGATAACATTTTTGAAATCCCTTTAGATTAGCATTGACTTCAGATAGGTCCAGGTGATTTTAGTTAGTTAGTTGAAATGTTACACATTGCGACTTTAAGAGGATGGCTGGCTTGAACTTCACTTCAAGATGACCAGATTGAAACCCTCCTACTCCGACCAAACTCCCTTTAGGAAAACACCTTATTTAAACACTTTGTACCACGGTTCAAACCTGGCAACACGACAACAGCATTAACGAAGTCAATTCAAGTTAAAAACGGTTTAATCCAGGAGAGGTGAAGAAGCTGCTAGGGTCTGAGTCCTTACCAGGGCTTCCATTCCCGGGGCAGGGGGGCAACAATGCCCTCTCTAGCAAGCCACAAGAGGTCTGGCTCCCGGTCGGGATCAATTCCAATCTCTCTGGCATACTCGTGAATCTCTGTTGAGAAAATAAATACGACTGCCGATTATTATTATTTTAAAGGGAGAAATTCTGAATGAGAAATAAACATGTTTGATGATGGCATAGGTTCTAACATGTTATGTCTATGACTGCTTGTACACCCTGCCAGTGATGGGGCGACTACCTTGTTCAGAGGGGGTGTAGTTCTCATCGTAGTCCTCTTCGAGGATCAGCTGATCTCCAATAAGAGCAGCTGCAGTCATGGTTACTAAAGACAAAAGTGGAATTAGGAATCGTGTAAGCAACAAAAAGCTATATTTGATTGCCTCGGTCCAGAATAACTTTAAATAAACTTAACGTGAATAAGGTTTAGAACTGTTTTATTCTGTTCTATTTTTTTGTAGATGTTTATTAAATGCAGAGCATCATATTCATATTGAAAACATTTAGTCTAAGCCAGGAACGAAATGCGCTTAAATTGTTCTTCATAAAGACAAACACTCGATTTATACAGATATCGATGTTATTTTGACATTATTATTGGCTCTTGCCAGGACAGCGGGACCATGGAAAGCCTGGTTTAAAACCTAGGCTAACTTTAACATTAGCACTGCGCTAGCTTCATGTTCTGAACTTGGGATAAATTGGGATACAGTTACCGCTATTTACCTTGTGAGGTATGAACCGCTTTCCCTGTAGAAAACGGCTCGTTTCATTTGATGGACAACATTTCGGTTGGGACGTGGGAGGGATGGGTGCAGCTAAACTATTAACAACAACGTCAGTCGATCTCCAAGGACGCTATGGCCCGCTTCCTGTGGACGCACAAGCGTCATCTCAAACCTCGTTTTGATTGGCTGGCTACATGCTGTGCGTTTGCGCAGCCGTGGTTTGTCGCTGGGATTGGGAATACAGCCTCCTCGTTTTATTTTGAACCAGCTGGTTCTGATATTGAACAGACTGCGTGTAAGAAGAAAACACCGTTGATGGGTGGCATTCATTTAGCTTTACCTTGATTTAATTTCACATAGTATTTCAACAGTATTTGAAATTGATGTCAGAGTATTATCTGTTTTTTTTTGTCTTTATTCATAAACAACAGCATACAATGAAATACCTTGTGGGCCTAGTAGGCTACTATAAAATAGCAATAGTCAAATTAATGTGGGGCTTCAGTGTATGCTAATGCAATAGGAACATAGAAATCCTCACTGGCCTTTGTAAAACCCTGAGTGGTCGGCATGCTGTTACTACACATTACTGTAACATATGCCAAGTCGGTCTGTGGATCGTATACAATGTATACACCATATTGTATTATTTAGAGTTTTTCTTTCATTCATCAGTTTTCCACAAGAGGGCACACGTGAGGAGGAACGTTGACTCCAATCAATACTGTTTATCAGATACAATATTTGTATTTCGTAAAATGCCTGAATCCTCTTGGTCATTATAATAGGCTATTTGTGAAGCCAACTATATCTACCATAATTCAGTCATACCTTTAGAAAACTATACATCAAATAAACGTCTTCATCGAGTAAATTGACTTTCTTGTATCATCCAGTTATCAGAAGGTAGTTTCCAAAATGGTACATTTTCCACACAGCTTTTGCTCTTTTGCCTTTTGTGTTACATCTTAAACCCCATGTCTCAACTTTGCATTCATTTATATATTCTCTCAATTCTGTTGTTTGGTTAGCTTGTTTCAAATCCAGGGATTGTGATGCAGCAAACATCACCCTCCGTTAGCCAGTATGAATTTAGGTTAAGAGTTTCCCTATCCCTTTATTTGTTTTTGGCTCCGGCGTGGGTGGTTTGGTTATTGTACCAGGGTGAATGCCCCTTCTTGGTAAATAGTAGGTAAAGGACTACAAACAAGCCTTGGAACCAAATGATCAACTCAACACCTACATTGTACAAAATAGTTTTACTCTGTGGTTTGGGACACCATAGTGCATGTTATTCAATTTCAGAGAATCATACTAACATACATACATACTATACAGCTGATTTTATTTTTTCTGCCATGAATCATTTTATCTATGTATTTGGTGTTACAATGCAATCTTAATATAGCTTTTACTATTTGTGGTGCAACCTACTGCTAACATAAGTACTACAAATTGTATTGATTTATAGCCTATACGAGATAAAAGAATGAACATCTCTTTTTGAGCCAGTGACTAGTTTATTCATCTGTGATTGGCAAGAACCGAAGCATTCAACACAGACTGTGGGTGTTTATACTGCAGTCAACAACAGTCAGAGATTTAAAATGGAAATGGTCATCAGCTTAAAGATGGTGGCTGGGTATGTTTAATCTCCAAATCTCCCCAAAATAAAGTGTAAATATCACAATGTTTCAACAACAATTTTTGAGCGTGACAAGCCTCTTTAAAGTCTAGTAAAAAGTAAGAATATTAAATTAAAGAGAATGAATGTTAAGATGAAGCAAAGTTTCAGGCTCACTGTTTTAAATATATAAAAGCTATATTTGTATCATATTCTAAGAGCAAGGTGTCAGCACATGCATTTACAACAGTTAAAGTAAAGTCGTTTACTGGTAAAAAGGCGTAATATTGGAGTTAATAGCAGTAACCAAAACCAAAGAAGTGGTATTCAGGCACTGACACAAAGACACAAACCAAGCATCAAGCCACCCGTGGATAGCATTGTCTCAAACATCCAGGCCGAACAAGGACACAGTGTAACAGTATACATTGTTGACTGTGTGCGTGTGTGTCATCAACAGCATCTAAGTACATGGTGGGTCTTTCTTTTACTTTGAGCTGCCCCCATCCCCTTACCAACACACATGCATGCATGCATGCAAACAAACACACACACACACATGCCCACACGCACGATCACACACACACACACACACACACACACGCATACATACATGCACGCACACACACTCACACACACACACACACACACACACACACACACACACACACACACACACACACACACACAGGGAGATTCAACCTACAGTAACACAGGACTGTATCAAAACTGAAGTGACCTCAGCAGATGTGAGATTGCTAAATCATATCACTGATGTGTGTGTGTGTGTGTGTGTGTGTGTGTGTGCATGTGTGTGTGCGTGTATGTGTGTGTGCTTGCTTGCGTGTGTGATGTATGTGTGTTTGTGTGTGCATGTGTGTGTGCGTGTATGTGTGTATGTGTGTGTGCTTGCTTGCGTGTGTGATGTATGTGTGTTTGTGTGTGCATGTGTGTGTATCTCAGCTGTAAACAACACGCTTCACTGTTGTTTACAGCTGAGATAACCTCCCCTGCTGGTTTGTGATCTGTGCTTCATCATGAAGACAGCTGGAGCAACGACTTGACCTCTGAACCCCAGACAGGGCCTGATCAAGTGCTTGAATTACGTATTAAATATTTATCCGCTCTGGGTAATTACCACACAGCTGGCTTTGTTAGAAAGAGAGAACTCCAGCTTACAGTCCTCATCTTAAACCTGTGAAATAATTCCTGATACAATGTCATTAATTGTGCATTGTTACTGCGGCTTTGTTTTGCCTGAGAACAAATTATTTACTTCATATTTTACCATGTGAACGTACTTACCTTTCGGGGAATTTTGAAACCAGCAACCCTCCACTTATCTGATGATTAGGACTTATCTCTGGAACAGTTCTTGTGACCACTCTGGATGAACAGCTCTTCATCATGGGAGCAGAATCAGCGTGGGCCAACGAGGACAGTCTCAAAGGTTGCTGTGTCAGATAAGACCTGTTCCTAGTTGCAACCCAGCGGCTATACATTTAGTCTTGATGATACTGAAAACATTATCTTATCTTACCAGGAAGGCTTACAGCTGCCTGACGGTACTAACTAACACTGTCTGTCTTCTTTCACAGGCTTATTACAAAGGGCTGCAAGGTTCTGTGTTTGATTCCGTAATGAGTTTGAGCAGGATGCTAATCTTGCCTTATTGCCCTCTATCTGTATTGTAAGTCATGGTTTTGTATAGAAAAATCCTAAATAGTAATGAATGCATACACACTGCCGATTATACAGCTCATAAACTCGAGAATCGAGAGCTTCTGTTATTCAAGAAACATGCCAGGCTTTTCATTATAAAAATATAATCTTTTATTTTCTGGGAGGCCAAATGGCAGGAGATCAGTGAAGTGTTATCAGGAAGGAGTTTGTGAGAGAATGTTTAGTTTGCTGGTTGAATACCCCTTTGGTCTTCCAACACTCAAGACCAAAGGCCACCTCAACAATTGGGGTCAGGGTGTGAAGCCATGACCAGTGTGAAGTGATACATTTAAAAGGGAAAGTGAGACATTAGATGGAGAAAGAGTTGGGAAGTTGTCTTGTGAATGTGTATGGGGGGATCTCCTGCATCCTAACACTAAAATCTCCACAGGAATGGAAATAAGCCGAATATATGGCATTTGAATAAAACATTGTTGTCCTGCTCAAATTGTTGCCATGCATTTTCAGAACATATTCTTACAAAATCTAATAATTTTAGTCTACTCTAATGATCTTTCTTTGGACTTTGCTGAAAAAACAATTAGGTGACATGCACTGTAATTTACCGTATATTTTATATTACAATTTCAGCAACATGTTACATAACGTCTGTTGCACATTCCACACTATGTGTTTTGTGTTTGGGATACTGCAAGAACCATATAGACACATTTGCCTCCTGTAATTACACCAATGAATGAATGGTTACATGATAACTATGCAATCATTGACCACATATTGCACTATTGGTGCAATACACCTCTCACTCTACAATACACGTGGCTAAAGATAAAGAAGAAAAGTAAGTAAGTTCATCACCGGGACTTCAGTTTATCTTTGTAGCAATGATGAGATGTCAGTTATGTTGGGCTTTATGGCTCAGGCATCCATCACATGTGATCAGTGAAGAATCAATTCCTGTCCTGTGCATGAACCAGCTAAATTCAGTCTTTGAACACCAGTGTTGTGTCACAAATGTTAATGTATGTGTCTTTAGGTAGTATGTAATTTATTTATAAAAATTGGATATAATTTGTTTTTTCTCTTTCTCTTTCCTGTCCTTGTGAGGCTATGCTTGGTGAAACTTACAGACTGACACAGAGCCGGGTCACAGGCAGGCCAAAGTCCGCCAATGATGAAACAGACAGAGCATGACACACATCACCCTTTTACCTTTAATCGAGAAAGTGGGCACAGTAATGCCCACTTACTTACACAATTAGGGGCTGATTAGGGGCATCACTCCAAATCTGGGCTTTTCTATAAACATTGCAACATGGCTATTTTGCAGGGTATTGAATGAGTGGTTGTGTGTGTCTGTGTGGTTTGTATCTATATGAATGTTTGTCTCTGCTTGCACAGTGATAGGTGCATTTCAATAAGACATACCTAGACATATTGTTCGGTTTGGACCAAATTCACTGCCATTTCTTGCCTTTAGTTTAGCACTTTTATTGAACGATCCTCATTTTCAACGGTGTGTTAACACACACACTCAACTCAATGGCATAGGAATTCAGCATGGTTTATCTAAATTCATGCAGAAATGTTGACCGTTTTTTACGTGTACTACAAAAAACGAACAACTTAACAATGTTTTCTGGTTTTCAATAAGTTGTCAATATGTTATCAAACATTTAGTTAAATTTCATTTAGATATTACTATTGTTTTGTGCCTTCCATCGAGTCAAGCTCCGGGGGTCTGTTCCTGCTAACACTAGACCTGATAAGATATAGGGCCACCACATGGCTGATAAACCCCAATTAGCATTATTAGTGAATGTAGCATGCAGGAGGGAAAGACGTGGAGAGTAGCACCTCATTCTGATGCAAATACCTATGAGGGTCTGAAGAGCTACAGGGATCCTCTCTCACACAGACCCCCAGTGCTCACCTCCTTTTTGTCCCTTACTGTAGAACAATAAAGCCCCCCTACTCCAAGCACACACACACACACACACACACACACACACACACACTCACACACACTCACACGAACACACCCCTACACGCACACATACACAGACCGATGCACTCACACATACACAGTCACACTCACACAGTCACACTCACACAGTCACACTCACACACACACACACAAACACACAATAGACACAATCTTTTCTCCCCATCTCACATTTATGTTTCCCCTTCCTGCCTTTCTAAAGAGATAGAATAACAACAAATAGCAATTATAACTTAAAAGAATGTTTTATCTACATTGTCACTCCAACTTCTTTATGGCTTTATGCATCCATGCTCCTCTGAGGCTGATGCCAAGTCTCTTGTCTCTCCTGACTTTGTTCCAATTTCCTCTCTCGGAGCCTGTGGTGGGGCCACGGCTACAGGCTGTTTAAACCCCAGCAAATGGGAGCCACAAAGCCCGGGAACACAGTTTTACTGACGAGTGTTTCAACCCTCACTCCATGCGACCACGGGGAAAATTACCCTGTTTATTATCTCGCAAAGTGTATCTTACAACAAAAGGTGTGTGTCTGCGTGCTTTGTGCACGTGTGTCAGTCTGGCTGTCTGTCTTAAAGTCTGCGAAGACCCACAGACAGTACAAGTGCTTGGATGCTGTTGAGTCACAGTTCAATCAGCGAGTCAGTGTCGGACTTTGACTGTTGGGTTTTCTGTCGCGTGTCGTCCGTTAAACATAACTTCCTAAGCATTGAATTTTGACAGCAGCCCAATGCAGCAAAAGTATGCGCATGCGTGTCTGTGTTGTTTTTTCCTTTTTTCTTGACTCCCTTTGTGCTGACTGCCACCAAATGATCGCTCTGTTCTCAGCAGGCGACCGTTGAACCCTCCAACTCAGTGCCCCCCCCCTCTCTTCATCGCCCCCCCCCTTCTCTCCAACGTCCCCTACCCTCCTCCTCCTCCTCCTCCTCCTCCGAACTCCTGCTGAAGGGTAATGACTAGCACGGGAGGGGGGGGGTAAAGGGGGTGAGATCTACCTCCACGGAGACACACAGTACTCCCACCTCTGCCCCACCCCCCACCCCCTCCCCCCACCCCCCACCCCCACCCAGACAGTATAAAAAGTTCCCTCTCGCTCCAGTCAGTCAGTCTCCTGAGGACCCACTCCACCAGGTAAGAGTCGGTGCCCAGCTCACTGTTGAAGCCTCAGAATCAGGGAGAAGTTCGGCTGACCTACTTCTATGTAGAAGGCAGAACGTAGAAGTAGTTTATTCTTGTTTTTAAAACATGGCTTTTTCCTCTGATAGGTGCTTCAACATCCTTTTCTGATGTTGTTTTAGAAGTGCTGAGAAAGATTATATCAAATGGTTGATGTTTTTTTGGGAACCTTTTAAATAATAATTTACTTTATTCACATTTGATCTCAAACGTTATCACATTTTTCACATCATTTATTCATACTGATGCGTGTGTGTGTGTGTGTGTGTGTGTGTGTGTGTGTGTGTGTGTGTGTGTGTGTGTGTGTGTGTGTGTGCGTGTGAGAGAGTGTGCATGTATTTAAAAGTGGGAATTATGGAGTGGTGCTGATGTCCCGATGCATTGCACATAACTCTCTGTACCCAGACCTGATCTGCCCAGAGATGAAACACTTTGTTAATACGCTCAGAGGTTTCTAGTGCTGAATTTATTGGGAACTGTTTTGGGATGAATGTCTTTGTAAAAGCTATTCTATTGGATTTTAAGTATTCCGTTTTTCTACCTTCATATTCCTTTTTGTGTGACTCAAAATGGTCAATAGTTACATCGTTTTTGTTTACAGGATTTCTTGCAATTTTAAACGTTTTTTATTATATATTTGTTATCTCAATACATTAATGTTTTATTCCCAACAGTAAACACATGTGAAATAATCTCTTCTCTGTTTGCTTTGCTCTTTAGACCAGCACCATGAAATTCGTCGCTCTTGCTCTTGCCCTTTTGCTGGCTGTCGGTGAGTACTGCAGACTTCCTTTCATAACAACATCCCCAAAACATATTTATCAAGTGCAATACCCTATTTTCTGTCCTGTTTTGTCTATTTTCCTGTATGTTTTGTATTTTATTTGAGATAAAATACAAAACGTTTTCCTCTCTCATAATTGAACTCCAACTGTTTTCCTTCCTAAACTCTGCTCTCCGCTTCCAGGCTCCCATGCCGCTTCCATGCAATCCGATGCACCCACCCAGCTGGCCCACATCAGGTCGGCCGTCGGCGTTTACCTGGATCAGGTGAAGGAAAGTGCCACTCGCGCCCTGGACCATCTCGATGGCACAGAGTATGAGTCATACAAGTAAGGCCACGCAATCGCAATCTTTCTTCGTTTTGCACCTTGAGGCCCCTGCTTTGGTTACTTCAGGCCCTGACCCCTCCCTTCCCTTTCCTCTCCCCCAGGGCCCAGCTGGCTTCCAGCTTGGACAACCTGCAGGTTAGCATCAAGACCGCCCAGGCCTCCGCCGAGCCCTACACCGACGCCGTTGTCAACCAAGTCATGGAAGCCACCTCTGACGTCCGTGCCTCCATCATGGCCGACGTGGACGCCCTGCGCGCCGACCTGGCGCCCAAGCGCGAGGCCCTGAAGACGGTGGTGGATGCCCACATCGAGCAGTACCGTGCCCTGCTGGAGCCCATCATCGTCGAATACTCCGCCAAGCACAAGGAACAGATGGAAGCCCTCAAGGTCAAGCTGGACCCCGTGATTGATGAGCTGACCGCCCAGGTGTCGAAGAACGTGGAGGAGACCAAGACCGCCCTCATGCCCATCGTGGAGAGCGTGCGCAGCAAGCTGACCGAGCGCCTGGAGGGTCTGAAGACCATTGCGTCGCCCTACGTGGAGGAGTACAAGGAGCAGCTGAACAAGGCCTTCGCCGAGGCCAAGACCGCCGCCGGCTCCCTGAGCATCGAGGACCTCCAGAAGCAGGTGTCCCCCCACATTGAGAGCCTGAAGGCAAAGGCAGACCCCCTGGTCGAGGAGGCCAAGGCCAAGCTCATGATGCTCTACGAGTCCATCGCCGCCGCCCTCAACAAGAACTAGACGCGCTCCACCTCCCGCTTCCTGCCGACTAATCTCTCCCTCTTTGTCTCTCCTTGCATCATTCCTTCATTTCCCCCCCTCCCTCCTTCTTCTCTCAAACTCTCTCTCACACACACACACACACACACACACACACACACACACACACACACACACACACACACACTGCTGCTTCTTTGTATGAAGCCATATTGATGCACTTTCTCTGCAACAGAATGGTGGGACTCTAGCTTTCTATCCCTCACACACACTCACACCCACACACCTCACTTCATGCATGCATGCGGAAACACATGCAAGCAAAGACATACACGGACACATACATGTTCAACACGCATGTGCTTTATGTGCTATGACCAACTGATTATGTGTTGTGTTGGACTTGTATGTGGATACTCACCAGTGCCTGAAACTCTGTGTATTGCTGCTTGTCTGAAGAAAACTGTACATCAAATACAGCTCAATAAAGATATGAATATTTCATACTAATTTATGCTCTGAATTTTCATTCATATATCCTTCGACATTTAACATCCATCTAGAGAGGAAAATATAAGGCAGGTGTTTTTGGACACTGATTCAAAATGAGGTTAGCCAGCATGAAATACTATACTATATACTATACTACAACTACAAGTGCTAGTATTTAAATCATCCATACAAATTATTTTCAATGTATTTTAGTCACGAACATAATCCTATTTTTGAGATTGAGAGTATACACAAGGCTGTACTGGTGATCTCACCACTATGGTGACCCCTTCAGGTCATTCCACGCAGAGATTCTATTGTGGAGCTCTGATTGATCACATGGTCCGATCGAAAAAGAACGCAGCAACTTTCATGCAACCTGCTCTATTCATAAAGGGCATTGTACAAGACTTGAGGTGTTTTTGCTTGTCCTCCTGTTTAACTGTGAGTAATGAGTTGATCAGGAGAGAGAGAGAGAGAGAGAGAGAGAGAGAGAGAGAGAGAGAGAGAGAGAGAGAGAGAGAGAGAGAGAGAGAGAGACGGAGATGGAGGAGGGAGATATTGACGAGCTGCAGTTTGGATATGTTTCTTTATTAGGGATAAGTCCCCCTCACCCCCAGGCTCCAGTCCCAGGTTTTCAACACCGGCCCATCATTCAGCCACATGGGGTTGGAAACATGCACACAAACACACACACGCACTCATGCACTCAGGCACGCACGCAGGAACGCACACACACATACATATACACATTTTTGCACACCGATTATGGTAAATCCACTTTGTCCTTTGACTATGGGGAGTATAAAACATGTTAAGGTGTAAGGTGCATCCCTGACGTTTTTTGGGGAATATCCATCCACCTTGTTGATGGCAGGGAATACTTGAGTGACGTCTCCACGTCACTCATGAGGTAATAACTCCAATTAGTGTGGTGTTGAAATTGTGAATCCAGGCACAAATGGTCTTTAAATAATATAGGCTGTTTCTGGCCATCTGTCCACACCCATTATCTTTACACTGATTAGAAGGGTATTAATGACCTACTAGCTGGACAAGTCAGACGCTTTAGGCTAAAATAATAAAAAGATATTGGATGGTTGCAAGCAGGGGAGTTCACATTTGTTTCCAGCAAAGTATCAGTGTGTGTTTGAGCGCCCCTGTGTGTGTGCATGTGTATGTGTGCGTGTGTGTATGTGTGTGTGTGTGTGTGTGTGTGTGTGTGTGTGCGTGTGCCTGCGCATGTATGTGTATGTGTGTTTGTACCTGCTGTGCAACTGCGTGCGATTGAGATGGTTGCATGTCACTGGTCCTAAGAGAATGGTAATGGATGGGCTGTGTGTGGATGCCCCGAGCGAGACAGTCAGTAAGTATAAAAACCTTGATGGTAACACAGTGTGTTCAACCACTGCCCTGGACCACAGACGACACCGCGAGTACCTTCAATTACACACCCACCGTGGAATCCAGAAGTGGTTTAGGACACCACAACACGTTGGAGAGTATCTCTCAGACGACTCCAATGGTTCCTGGTGGTTCCATGGATTTAGCGTGACATCAGCAAAGCTTGTTCCAGCGGTTGTACACTTCTTCATTTAATTGGAACACAACTTTTGAAGTGAGTTGAAAATTTAACCAAGTCGAGAAAAAGATAAAACTATCAATCCAATCGATCCACATTAAATTAACGAAATAATCAGGTCATCGTCTGGATCGAAGGATACAGGGGAGAGAGAAGAGATGCACAGTAAGTAAATCCACTGGATTATTGTAATCAGTTTTGTTTTGGAGTTTTAAATTCTAGAAGAATATACCGTTTTGGATGTTGGTAGTGTCAGCCCCTGAATGCTGAGGTCTGTTAGTATTGTGGTTTGTGGTGTGAGGATGAAGACGTGAATGCTGAGGTCTGTTAGTATTGTGGTTTGTGGTGTGAGGATGAAGACGTGAATGCTGAGGTCTGTTAGTATTGTGGTTTGTGGTGTGAGGATGAAGACGTGAATGCTGAGGTCTGTTAGTATTGTGGTTTGTGGTGTGAGGATGAAGACGTGAATGCTGAGGTCTGTTAGTATTGTGGTTTGTGGTGTGAGGATGAAGACGTGAATACTGCAGGCATTACAGTGAGGAGACAGTTAATAAAGCGTGTCAGGCAATTATGATTATGTACGTACCTCTTAACTTCTCTCTGTTCTTCTCTTTGCTCCTGTCTTCTCCTCTCCTCTCCTCTCCTCTCCACTTCTCCCAACTCCACTCCTCTCCTCTCCTACCTACTACTCTCCTCCCCACTTATCTCCTCTCCTCTCCTCTCCTCTCCTCTCCTCTCCTCTCCTCTCCTCTCCTCTCCTCTCCTCTCCTCTCCTCTCCTCTCTTGGCCAGCAGGGCACCATCTGTCCAGTGAGCTGTCCCGGTCCTGCTGTGCGGAGCAGGGTTCCCCCGCATGGTCCAAAGCACCCCAGGTCAGCAGGGTCAGAGTTCAGCTGGAGATGCAAGCGCTGTGGCAGCAGTTTGATCAGCTCGGCACGGAGATGATCGTCACCAAGGCTGGGAGGTACGTACGGGAGCCTACCTATTGTCAACCGTCCTCTTTCTTCTCTCCAGCTCTTTTCTTTTATTTCAGTCTGTTTATAGAAAAAGCTTGTATCTCTGAATTCGATGGCTCTCTCGAGTGGATTTTCTGAAAGTTCTGCGGCACAATAACTTTGTCTGCTAAATGACTACATGTAAATGCCAAAGTTCTTTATTTCTGAGACACCCTAGCAGTCTCTAACCAGTTGTTTGTGTGTGTGTGTGTGTGTGTGTGTGTGTTTGTGTGTGTGTGTGTGTGTGTGTGTGTGTGTGTGTGTGTGTGTGTGTGTGTGTGTGTGTGTGTGTGTGTGTGTGTGTGTGTGACCAGGAGGATGTTCCCAACGTTCCAGGTGCGGATCTCAGGGATGGACCCCAACGCTGAGTACGTCCTGCTCATGGACTTCATCCCGGTGGATGACAAGCGATACAGGTGAGGGACAGACCCAGGGCTAGTGTGCAGTGATACAGGTGAGGGACAGACCCAGGGCTAGTGTGCAGTGATACAGGTGAGGGACAGACCCAGGGCTAGTGTGCAGTGATACAGGTGAGGGACAGACCCAGGGCTAGTGTGCAGTGATACAGGTGAGGGACAGACCCAGGGCTAGTGTGCAGTGATACAGGTGAGGGACAGACCCAGGGCTAGTGTGCAGTGATACAGGTGAGGGACAGACCCAGGGCTAGTGTGCAGTGATACAGGTGAGGGACAGACCCAGGGCTAGTGTGCAGTGATACAGGTGAGGGACAGACCCAGGGCTAGTGTGCAGTGATACAGGTGAGGGACAGACCCAGGGCTAGTGTGCAGTGATACAGGTGAGGGACAGACCCAGGGCTAGTGTGCAGTGATACAGGTGAGGGACAGACCCAGGGCTAGTGTGCAGTGCATCTCAATAACAATGTTGTTATTGAGATGACGTGTGTGTGTGTGTGTGTGTGTGTGTGTGTGTGTGTGTGTGTGTGTGTGTGTGTGTGTGTGTGTGTGTGTGTGTGTGTGTGTGTGTGTGTGTGTGTGTGTGTGTGTGATGGCGTGTTGTTAGATACGCGTTCCACAGCTCCTCCTGGCTGGTGGCAGGCCGCGCAGACATCTCGGCTCCAGGCAGGATGCACTTCCACCCAGACTCCCCGGGGAGGGGGGCCCAGTGGATGAAACAGACAGTCTCCTTTGATGCCCTGAAGCTCACTAACAACTTACTGGACGACAACGGCCATGTCAGAAAACCTTTCCTTTTTTTATCAATGTGTTTTGTCATGCCACAGGGAAATACTGTACATAGCACATGTTGTTTTTGATTGGCTTTAATTGGTTACAGGTGATGTGAATTACTATCATATGTAGATTTAAATCTATGGCAGCATTTCACCCAATCAGAAACAAGAGGTTGTTTTTGGTAGAGATGGTGCACATTTTGATTTTGGTGAGTAGCTACGGTTCAAGAATTATAAAAAATAAACTGCTTTAACATCATGGTTTTACTTTTGACCTCGCAAAAACCAAAAGGGGTTGTACCACATTCACACAGCTGGCGTTTTCTTTATGATGCAACGTGACGCGCGGGGATAACCTGTGATGCTCTTCCCTGGTCTTCCCTCCAGATGATTCTCAACTCCATGCATTGCTACCAGCCCCGGTTCCACGTCATCTACGTGGATCCAGCTCCCAACAGCCACTTGCACGCCCAACAGAACTTTTGCTCTTTCTCCTTCTCTGAGACCCAATTCATTGCTGTCACCGCCTACCAGAACCACAGGGTAGGGAGGAAACATAGCCAATAAACAGAGTCCATTTAGCTTCAACTTCTGTGGTCAGTTCGTACTTGTTTGTGTGTATCATTATTTCACTGCAATTAACACATTAATATATATATATATATATATATATATATATGCATACAAATACAAACAATGTACTTAAATGAAATTGTATATTTGGTCATTATAATAACTGAACTGTTGTGGGAAAAAAAACAACGTTATTTTCTGTGTTTTCTTGTTTTTGTTTGCACTGCATGATAGGCCCATAGCTCAAAATGTGCCCTGTCATCCTACATTAGTGGTTCTTGCCATGTCTCCCTTACACCCTCTTTCCATCTCTTCCCCCTCTCTCGCTCCAAGATTACCCAATTAAAGATTGCCAGCAACCCCTTCGCCAAAGGCTTTCGAACGACAGATGCCCAGGACTGGTGAGGCACACAGGGATTTCAATTTTGGTGGCTCTGACTGCCAGTATGATTACATGCAGACATCTTACCTATCACCCGATATAGAAATAATTATCTTTCACTGCCAACTCAAACTCACAGGCCCGCTGTTTATCCCTTCGACTCTTATCAGCTGGCAAACAAGTGATAAGACTGGCCTCTCAAAGTGAACTAAACTTTAGACCTTTGTTTATTTGCTGAGAGTACTGCTTGATTTGATCTAAGTCTACATTTTTGCCCTGAGAAATACATGGGCTTTGAACAGCACAGACCACAGACAGCAGTTTGCACTCATTGTGTGTGTGTGTGTGTGTGTGCATGTGTGTGCGTGTGTGTGTGTGTATACTTGCATGTTTGTCTGTGTGTATTGGTGTGTGTGTGTGTGTGTGTGTATTTGCATGTGATTGTGTGCCTGTGTGTGTGTGTGCTTGCATGCGTGCTTTTGTACGCTGTGTGTGCGGGTGGGTGTGTGGGTGTGTGTTTGTGTGTGTGTGTGTGTGTATGCGGGTGTGTGTGTGTGCGTGTGTGTGTGTGTGTGTGTGTGTGTGTGTGTGTGGCTTCTCATCTATGTGCAGGGTGGGTGGTGCCAGGTACATGGTTGCATGGCACCCAGCAGAGGGCAGAGCTGAGGCCCAATCAGAAACGGTGCAGGAGCCCACAAGCTGGGGGTCCAAGACCACTGCAGGTGAGTGCAACAGCTTTACTGACTCTCATAAATTCTTATTCTAAATGTTGCGTGACTTTGGGTGACATTGTGTTACATTACGTCTGGCAGTTCCAGTACAATACAGTTGTGTTTCATTTTTTCTATTCTAATCTATTATTTTCTATTACAGCAGTGACTATGCATGCACATCCACGGTCAAAGTGATTTAGGGGATTCAAATAGAACAGTACAAAAAATGTGGCTACATTGGCCACACATCAAAGGAAGACCTAAGGGTATGATTTCTTGTCCTTATTGGACGAGCGGCTGACTTTGATGCGATTTTTCTCCTACCTTTTCCAGGTCCAGAGGACAAGACGTGTGTGTTATCAGAGCAGTGTGGATTGCTCCACCAGAAGGAATCCACAGCGTATAGAGCCGAGAGGATAGACGATGACAGTGTGTCACCACTCACTTCCTACCCTCCTCTCCCGTCTTACTGGGACTGTGTTGGTTTATCACCACAGAGAGCAAACCTGGGATAAAAAGAAATATAGAAAAGAGTATATGTTGTATTGTTATTATATGTATTACACGTTTTTATTATTATTGTTGTTATTATAATAATTATTATTATTAATAATAATAATGATAATAATGATAATAGTAATAATATATTATTATTATTATTAGTAGTAGTAGTAGTAGTAGTAGTAGTATTAGTAGTTCTACTACTAGTAGTAGTAGTAGTAGTAGTAGTAGTAGTAGTAGTAGTAGTAGTAGTATAATAGTATTACTTTCGAATAATTGCTTATTTCTCCTAAGTGGTTGGTATTTGACATGCTCACAACAAGATTGTAACATTACCTATGTGTATTTTAATAATACAATTACAATGTCGTTTTTTTATGTCACATCTACTAATAAAATGGGCTAAACTATTTAAATTACAGTTTAATTTATCTTCCGCGAAGCATAAAACAAAAACTACTGCTCCCAGCATGCATTGGGTGTTCCCATTATTTCCTGGTTGAGAGGCTGCAGGGAGATGTTCAGCGCTGAAGGATGCGCTGATGGAGGAGGAGGTGGAAGAAAGACGGAGGGTGGATAACTGGGTGGACGGGTAGGAAAACAATGCTGCGGATTATAATGTCCCCTATAACAGAGATCATTTTGTTCTTAACAGACCGGGATCAGAGGACTATTGAGAGGCCTTCGTCTTGTTGACAATCGGACCTTTTTGACGCGCCGAGTCTACAAAGCCCATAACATAGCCAATGCATCTTCTGTAAGAAAGAATTTACACACAGGTCTATCTAAAATTGCTGCAAGGATTTTATTTTATTTTGGAATCCCAAGACGACAAGCTACTGAGTGGATGTCATCATATTCTAAGACTATAATATCATGGAATAAATTAGTTTGCACAAGGTGATTGGAGCTGATTCAAAGAGAGTGCTGTAGCGGATATGGAACCAAGGCCAATACAAAATCAATAAAGGGCTAAATACCTTCTTTTTTCTACTGCCATCATCATGCCAACTGTCATTTGCGATCAACACTTGACTGCGTAAAGATGTCAAAGTGAGCGGATCTCGGAGTATAACCCCCCCCAAAAAATATTTACAAGATGGAAACACCATATCATTGTTGGGTGGTGCTTTTATGTGTGACTTTGTGCATTCTTGATGGCAGCACGGGTCACTCTGTACCAAATACCTCAGGCCTGCCTCTTGCGATCCGCCTACCACTGCGCCAGGGCGCCCGCACAGAACCACCGGCCGCCGTGGCCCGCGAACCTGTCCCGGAGAGGCGGCTGACGCGTAGACGGAGGGGCATAAAGGGCGTTAACTTTGTGGATATGATCGACAACTTGCGTGGGAAGTCCGGCCAGGGCTATTACGTGGAAATGGCGGTGGGCTCGCCCCCGCAGAAGGTAAATCCCTTTCGTCGTCGTACCCCCCCCCCCCCCCCACGCTCTTATCTGTCTCTGTAAAGTCACGCCCACAGACAGCGCCCAGCATAATATGTTAAATAAATCATAAAGGTGTAGAAGTTAGCCTTAATGTTACCACACTCCATTGATCCCCATAATGGTCAGACCAGTTGGTCATGGTGTTCATGTGTGTAAGCGAGACAGAGAAGGCTAGAAGGATGTGGATGGCAAGTAGATAGAGGGAGAGAGATAGGGGAATAAAGGAACCATTAATCCCGCAGAGAGGAAAGTGCCAGCTAGGTGCAGCTGTGGGGCACAGGCTGGCACACAGAGGGCAATGGATAGAGAGAGGGGGTGAGCTAGTGGGAAGTTCCCTTTAAACCTTCTAATGCTGGCATGAATGGATGGGAGAGTGGCAAGTGCAGGGACAGGGGCAACGTCGAAGATAAAGGACTGGATGTAAGTCATGGGGGAGTTCTTGGTCTTTTACAAGTTAATGTGACGCTACAGAGCTAAATGTTGGAACCAACTTGGAATCGGATGTCTGCAGAGTCTACTGAGTTCCCAAATAGGCCAAACCTCAATGCAGTCCAAGGGAAGGCAAATCCCTTGCCAATCTCTCTCTCTCTCTCTCTCTCTCTCTCTCTCTCTCTCTCTCTCTCTCTCTCTCTCTCTCTCTCTCTCTCTCTCTCTCTCTCTCTCTCTCTCTCTCTCTCTCACACACACACACAAACACACATCGTCTCTCTTTGCCCTCTCTTTCTATCTCTCGCACTCTCTTTCTCTCTCTGTCTCCCTCTCTCACACACACACACAAACACACGCATGCACGCACACAAACCCTTACACACGCACAAACACACACATACACACACACACACTACATACGCACAGTCATATACACATAAACACACTCACTCACTTATGTATGCAAACAATCAATTGCATACACACATTACATACACACAATCACATACACACTCGCATTTTCTCTCTCTCTCTCTCTCTCTCTCTCTTTCTCTCTCTAAAACTCCCTCACACACACACAAACACACAAAAGCTAACGTTATGACCACTAACAGTGTGACAGGTCTGGTGTGCTGCTACAGTATAGCTCTCTTCTCCAGAGCAGCCAGAGGAGAGCTGAGCAGAGGGGAGGAAGAGAGAGAGAAAGGGACCAGGATGGGTGGGTGGGTGGGTCTTGCTGCGTCATGATGCGGTGTGTCTGTCTGTATGTGTGTGTGTGTGTGGGAGAGAGAGAGAGAGAGAGAGAGAGAGAGAGAGAGAGAGAGAGAGAGAGAGAGAGAGAGAGAGAGAGAGAGAGAGACAGGAAAGAGAAAGCAGGCAGGACAGATCAATTCCAAGCAGTCAGCAAATTTGTCCCTGACAGTAGAAGACAGATGACACACTGTTTTGCTGCTGGTGGTACACGGTGTGTACGTGTGTGTGTGTGTGTACGTGTGTGTGCGTGTGTGTGTGTGTGCATACATGTGCTAGTGTGAATACATGTAGTCTGTTCACACACACTAATATAGATTGACACTGATGGGTTGTCAGAAGAGTTGAGATGGTCAGAGAAACATACAAATATATATATATAAATATCTCTATATATATAATGTTTCTTTTTCACAGTGTTTCAGGCCCTAATTTCCATTGAAACCTCTTTGGATATTTTAAGAGCTAATACATTATGAAACAGTAGGCTGGTTTACACCAATAGCAGACATCTGCTGTACCGTCAGTCTGTCTGCCTGCGCTCATTCATTGCAGATCCTTTACAACTGCCTACTTGTTTGCTCTCTGCAAATCCTCCATCGCTGTTTTGACTGACCTCACAAAATATGATCCTCACGCTGGAGAGATCGCCGGGAAGGGGGGGGGGGGGGGGGGGGGGGTGGGGGGGGGGGGGGGGGGGGGGGGGGCGGAAGCTCGACGGGGTCATTGGATGCTGAGGGGAAATGGAGAGAGAGGGAGATAGAGTGAGGTAGACTAGATAAAGAAGGAAAGAGATGGAGAGAGCAGAGAGGAAGAAATGAGAAATAGAGGGGGAGGGAGAGTACATTTACGGCAACAGGAAACGACAGACACCTCCACAGGAGACAGACAGACAGTCAGACAGATAGATAGATAAAGGATGACAGAGAGAGACAAAATAGATGGAGGATGAATGAGGAAGCAGTGTTTTTAGAGATTGATAAAAATACGTATTTGTCTCAAGGGAAACAAACGTCAAATGTCATTCAGATAAAACACACCATATAATCAATTTCATCATGCAACCTGAGTGGCAGTTCCACAAACACATTGATTCCTGGAGCACTGCAGATTCAATGAAGATTTTCACTGTAATGCCTTTCTTTCTCTCTCTCTCTCTCCCTCTCTCTGTCTCTCTCTTAATCCCGCCTTCTTTCTCATTCTACCTCAATCTCTGTCTTCCTCTCACTTATCACTCACTTATGTCATCCACAAGCTAACTTATACCCCCCCCCCCCCCCCCACCCCTCCCTCTCTGCTGCTCCCTCCATTCAGCTGAACATCCTGGTGGACACAGGCAGTAGCAACTTTGCCGTGGGTGCTGCGTCTCACCCCTTCCTCCGCAGATACTACCACCGCTCTCTGTGAGTACAGACCATGAACTACACTGCACACAATAGGTACTACAGTACTGACACAGCACCTCATCCACTCCCAGTTGCATTGGCCATTATAGTGTGCAGATCATAGTTCTTTAGGGCTATAAATGCCCTGCATGCAAGTCAAGGTTTTACTGAGACAGGAATTTGCCCACATGGATCACTTTGACTTAGTAATAGGTTTAAAGAGACTTAAAATAGAAGTCCCATGCTTTGGTTTGACTGCAAGTAGCAGAGGCATAGCCCCTTTTACACAGAGATCCAGCAATATTTCCATAAAGAACATCCATCATTTATGCTGGCTTTGCTTTTTCACACAGAATCAAACAAAGTAGTACCTTGTTATGTGTGCTTTAACATAGCATGCCTGCTTTCAGAGGCATGACGTGTAACACATGTAACATCAAGTGTGGCGATAACATTTGTGTAACCGAGTCGGCTGGACTCCAGAAGTATATCGCAGTCATTGTAGCCTCACAAATCAGACTTCAGATTCATATCTAAAGTCTGATGGCAGACAAGCTCAAATCTGGTTGAATAGAACGTTTCACTTTCTTTTTTGCATATTTGTTACGACCAATCCTGTTGCTGGATGCGGGAATGTGTAAGCGTGTAATTGCCAATCACAAACTCTGCCAGCAGTAGTAAAGAAGTGTCTGTTCAAATCAACGCTGTCTACACTGTAGAAATATACTTATTCAAATTCCATTCTGAACTCTACATCCACTCACGTGAATGACTTTTCCGCAGTAGAATCTCTGTAAGAAAACAGGAAAACAAGGCCTCCAGCAGTTGTTGGTTTCCCACTCAGGCTCTAGGCTGTCTCCCCCCAGAAGTTCTGGTATAACATAGTAGGACTGCTGGATCTGAGGTTCGGTCATTGTAATCAACAATGTTCAATAATCAGTATTGATGCATTAAAAACGGTCAGTAACGGTCCCCCCCCCCCCATTGTTCTATCCATGACCCCCCCCCTCCAGCTCCCACTCACACAGGGACCTGGGCCGCAGCGTGTACGTGCCCTACACCCAGGGCCGCTGGGAGGGCGAGCTGGGCACTGACCTGGTGTCTGTGCCCCACGGCCCCAACGCCACGCTGAGGGCCAACATCGCTGCCATCATCCAGTCCGACCGCTTCTTCATCAACGGCTCCAACTGGGAGGGCATCCTGGGCCTGGCCTATGCCGAGATAGCCCGGGTAAAGGAAGCTATGGGCCGGCTAGAGGCTTGAGGGGAGGGGAGGGGAGGGGGAGGGGAGGGGAGGGGAGGGGAGGGGAGGGGAGGGGAGGGGAGGGGGAGGGGAGGGGAGGGGAGGGGAGGGGAGGTAATGAGATTAAAGGTGCTGTGATGACTGGATCAGTCTACCAGCCTACCCAGTGGACTGTGCCAGCTGGTAGGCTTACCTAACCAGCATACATCTGGGTGGACACTCCCACTTGTGATGTCATTAGAGGGGGATTAGCAGACCGGGAACCAGACAAATCTACAAGCTCATGTTTGATTTGCTCTGGCAGAAGCGTCTGACCTCCCTCCCGTTCAGACAGATTTCCAGCAGAGGACCACTCTGTTGGAGCGCCGTTGAGGCATTTTCCTAATGTCACACGTTTCGTTGCTCTGATTGGTTACAGGCCTATCCAGTTGCGCCCAGAGGCGTCCAGGTGTCCGTTGATAATGGCCCTTGGCAATCGAAAATGAACTGAGAGGTTGATTAGAGAAAGATTGTGAAACAGATCACAGCTGGTGGTAAAATAGGGGCACTTTAAGAGCTATTATTGGGGTGCTCTTTTGTTAGAAATGGCATAGCCATTCGTCAGCTATTAGTGAGCGAAATGCACCGTGAGAATATCTGGTTCGAGTTGACTGGGCCTGCCTCTGTATGAGCCAATTTCGATTTGTTGCCTTGCCTGTCAATCACAATGTCAATGTGTGAAATGCAACAATTCTAACTGGTGGAGAAGGCTGGGAACAGAAAGGGAGGCGATATTGGGGTGATTAGTTTGAAATTGTTGCTATCTTCCACTCTTTTCCGCTCTCTCTTTACAACTTTCAAATCGTACCTACAGTCCCCTTAGCACATGTTCACACTACACCTCTGTGTTCCAACGCCTCCCATCTCCCACCTCCGAATCTGTCGTTGCACTTTTATGCACGAGACATAACAGTGTAGATCTGACAGTGGTGGTAAAATAATTAATTTAGTATAATGTTTTCTTAAATAATATGAATGTAAGGTTTATGCATGCGTTACTATGGTAACATGCTGGATGATAGGGATTTTGTGACTTCAGCTAGTTAGTGGAAACAATAACAAGGTCCTCTGAAGGCCTGTAAGCCACATCCAAATGAACACAAGTGGTATTGAAAATGCAGACACACATGGTGATATCTCCATAACATATCAGCGATGTTTGAGGGTTACACGGGTAGGAGGAGAATAGTTACTTTGATGGATGGGCCAAGGATGTCAGACTTTACCTTAATGACAGCGCTGTTGTTGTTGTTCTCTCATTCTCTCTCTCGATTCCTCTGTCTGTCTTTCTTCATGTCTTTCCTTCACTGTACCGACTGACTCATATTAACATCTCCCTCCCTCTCTCTCTCTCTCTCTCCCTCTTTCTCAACTCCCCCTCTCTCCAATCCCCCCTCTCTGTCTGTCTGTCTGTCTGTCTGTCTGTCTGTCTGTCTCTCTCTCTCTCTCTCTCTCTCTCTCTCTCTCTCTCTCTCTCTCTCTCTCTCTCTCTCTCTCTCTCTCTCTCAGCCTGATGAGATGCTGGAGCCGTTCTTTGACTCCCTGGTCCGCCAGACGTCCATCCCTGATCTCTTCTCTCTGCAGCTGTGCGGCGCAGGGTTCACCCAGAACTACTCCCTGGGCAGCGCTACCGTCGGAGGCAGCATGGTGAGAACCCCCCTCATCCCAAAATACCCACGGATACGAAACAAAACATCAAGACACAGCCATTAGACCCACTCTTTTGATTAAACTTTTGAAATCTGGCTGAATCATAATATATATATACATTAGGACTACATAGATAGTAATTGGTGAATGAGGGGACACATTTCCTCCTTCTCTTACTAAGAAATATTACCTTTAATATATATCATAACCTTTTTAAGTCAAATCTCAGCCACTATTGCTCAGAGCAATATAATATATTAAGATATATAGATAGAAAGATAGAAATAAACTGTAGATACATAGATAGATTGCAAAATAAACTGCTTGGATTGAAACAAG
>JACYXH010000452.1:187500-197500 GCA_026745465.1 Lota lota
AGCACAACTGTAAGCTGGCCTACCCTGCTACCTAGCTAGATCATGACCGTTCGTCTGACAGGAGTCATCCTTCTTTGTTTAATTGCATAATGCTTAGCTTTTAGCAATCATTCACAGGTCAAGATAAACCAGTGACGTCTGTAACGTCTGTTTGTGCTTGGGTGTGGTGTTATGTGCGTGAGACGGGTCAGGGTGGATGTTCATGCATGGAGTTATGCACTTTCTAATATTATGATCGTCGTTCTTCCTCGTGTTGTTCGCTCCTCATTGCGCTTTGTGTTTGTCTCTTCCCCACTGCTGTCCCAGGTGGCTGTTCAGATGAAGTGGGGGTGCCATTTCGACCCTCTGTTTGTCTCTCTGTTGCCATGGCAACGCCCTATCTACCCCTGTTCCTCCTCCTCGTATTTCTGTCCTCCTCCTTTCTGCTGTATCTTAACCTCCTATCAGATTCCTACCCGTCGTCCCATCACCTGCCGTCTCCATCCTGTGGTCTGGGCCAGTCCTGGGCCGTCCGGCTGAGCTTCCCCTCTCATCCAGAGGATGGACTTGTGGATCTAGATGTAGTTGCAGACAAGGTGAAAAACCCAATTATTTTACTACAGGGATCATATGCTCACGTGTAAAACATGTTTAGGTTTAAATTTAAGCCTGGTGATGTTTTTATTTCAATCGTATTAACAAACACGGACGAAAAGTATTTTCCCACTATGTTCTGTGAAGTGCAGATAGTGCAGTGCAGAGGACCAGGGTTTTACGTGGTCTCTGAGACGGTGGAAGCAGTATGACACCAAAAGTCTGTCAACGGCCCCAGTCGCTCGCATGATATCTTTCACCTGTGTGCCTAAAACAACAACTCACCCTCCTGAACAAATATGCATGCGTTGTGTATTGACCTGCTTCCAGACGAAGGAGTGTTTCGGAGATGCAACCACTTCCTGCCACATCATGATTGAATGTTACTCAAGACCATAATGACCACACGAACAAGGTCCACGCAGACTTATGTCGTTTGATGGGTCGCCTGTTTGCAAAAGCTTCCTTATACACTTCTCGGCTTTGGTTGGGTTAATGAATCCTTGTTATTGCACAACAGGCCCACCAAATCACCCTGTCCTGATGAGACTTTCCCACTCCTCAGGTGGCAGAACAGGTTGGACTGGAGAACCGGGGTCAGATCGGACAGCTGGAAGGCCACTACCTCCTGTGTGCCACCAAGCCCAGGCTGGGGGCTACCTCTTGGGCAGACAAGTGGGCCCATTCCGGAGACCTGCTGGCAGCCCACCCACATGTGCTGTGGCACTCCCAGGACATTGTCCTCAGCAGATCCAAGAGAGCAATGACCTTCAATGACCCCCGCTACCCAAACCAGTGGCACTTGGTGAGGGCCTGGGCTTTAGATTGGTTTGTCTGCTCTGGTAGATGATCAGGGGACATAAACAATATAATAATCGGGGAACGTTCTAATAATATTCAGTAATTTATTAGCCTTTAGTTAATGATGAAGTAATCCTTAACAAAACATCTGTCCATCTGGATGGACAGATGTTTTGTTAGTGATTAGTTAATCAGTTACTAAAGTATGCTACCGATGTGCTACCAATCAGCGTTCATCTTTGTAGACATTTCCTTTATGGCTGTCTGTCATCTGACCTCTCTGTGTGCCCTGGGTCGCCGCAGCACAACAGCCTGAGTAAGGGCATGGACATCAACGTGACAGGCCTGTGGGAGCGCAACATCACTGGGACAGGGGTCACGGTGGTGGTGGTGGATGACGGCGTGGAGCACACGCTCCAGGACATCCAGCCCAACTATGTAAGTCAAAGTTACTTTGAGATGTTTTCTGGGGGGTTTCACTGCGCCATTGATTGGTTCGTAGCTGGCATGCCGGCTACTTGGGGGAACGGTGGGGGTCCAAAAGTCTGAGTGCACTACCAAGAACTGTTTGTTTTCATCGTTAATCACTAACTACCTTTTAAGTTACTGAAACGTATGATTCGAGATTCAGGCACAATATTCAAAATCGCTAAGAAAACTAAGTGTAAAGAAATGCTTTTGTAAAATATTATATTTTCTTATTACTCAACTATAGCTGCACTCAAATTCTACAAACACTCAAAGTATTTGGACTTTTATGAAGTACTGACAGGGTACTTTCATAGTTCATAGGTTGTTTTTGTAATCGGCCTCTGTACCCTACTTTGCGAGGACCAATTACAAAACAGCCTATGAACGCAACCTGGAAGCAATTCAGAAAAGTCCAAATACTTTTGAGTGTTTGTAGAATTTGAGTCTTCATTGTTACAACATTGTTGTTGAGCAGGGTGTGATCAGGCCCAAAAATGATCAAGAGAGGAGTTTCAAAAGCCAATGTGGGTCTTTTTTTCAATAGCAAATAAAGTAAAGAAAAAGATTGACAAATATCAAAAACAAATTTACAAAATGAACTTTGTCCAGTACAAAAGACAACAACTAACTTAAAATCACAATTCAAGTTGTTTGTATTAGTCCTTCTTCGACTATAGTTCTGCTTTTCAGTTTCATTGTCTCTTTTCCTTTTGTGTCTGTAACCACAGCAGCCATTTAGATTAAGTTTAAATAGCTTCCACGGGTCCATTGTCCAATCAAATCCAGGCTCTGTAATTAGCTTGAAACCAGTTTCACCTGGAAGGTTTGTGAAGGATGACATCATTAACAATAAACAAAAAATCATAACCAACTCTTATATACTTATTATATACACACATACATTGCATTAAGCAAACAAAATCATAATAATAATTCATAATTCATAATATTAAGAGACAAATGCACACCTCAACACATCAGTGCTTTAGCACACCTATCATATTTTTCCGCAGAGTTAGTCGTACCAGCCTTGCTTGGCATTCTCTTGGCACTTCAACTATATAATGAAATGGGTTTGGATTCCATAATGACTCTTTACGACCTAATGTTGTGTGCGTTGTCATGCCATTGCTATTTGTTCATTGTCTTGGCTGTCAATCATCAGTCTGACCATTTAGAAATCAAAGTTAGCCACCAACCCCTCTCCTCTTCCCACCTCTGCTCCAGAGTCCAGAGGGCAGTTATGACCTGAACTCCAACGACCCCGACCCCATGCCCCATCCAGACGCCCACGGGGACAACCACCACGGCACACGCTGTGCCGGGGAGATCGCCGCCGTGCCCAACAACAGCTTCTGTGCCGTGGGTGTGGCCTACGGGAGCAAGGTGGCAGGTGTGTTTGGTTGTGGTGTATTTTCTTTTTCTACGCCAGTACTTTGTGCAACATAACTCATAACATAACATAACATAACATAACATACTCTCACTTCTGTTGGATTCCCAAGGGGAACCTAGATTTATACAGAACAATTCAATATTTATTTTGCTTGGAATTAATATGATAGATTTTCTATAATATAACCTGGGATTTCCAATGCATTTCCTCCTCCTTTTAATAATAAATATAATATATTTCGTACTTAACTTTTGGTGTAATGCTTCTACAGTATTCCTGCTGCAGTATTCTAGACACAGAAAGGTCTAGAATGGGTCCGCAGTGACAATCTGTACTCCCCTACTGATTTTCTTTCATTGTATTTGTGCATGCAGGTATCAGAGTGCTGGACGGCCCACTGACGGACAGCATGGAGGCTGTAGCTTTCAACAAACACTACCAGGTCAACGACGTCTACAGCTGCAGGTGTCAAAGCTCATCATCATTACTCACAGCCTCCATTAGTAGAGCTGTGTTCTGCCAAGGATCGGGCAAAAACCTTTACAACAAAACTGCAGCAGAGATGCGTTGCAGTTTGACTGCCTTTTAAGTGTCTCAAACTTTGAGAATAAGTGTACATTTAAGTTAGTACAACAGATACAGTGCACTTATACAGAATAATAGTGGGCTGAACTTAAACAACTTTATAAATCACCTATTAATTCAATAGCATTACTGGAACTATGCGTTTGGAAAGAATGCCCAACAGAATTGTGATTCTTGAGCACAATAATAAAACTGACCTCCCTTCACATCAATGAACCAAGCAGACTTTGAGGGAAGATGTTGTTCTGGAGAATGCCGGTTTGATGACCTCTATTTTTGTGCGTAGCTGGGGTCCGGACGACGATGGACACACTGTGGATGGACCCCATCCGCTGGGGAAGGTGAGGGGGAACGTCTTACACACTACCGTCTTTGTCCAACAGATGGCAGCACAAGTCAGCAGAAGCAAAATGTTTCAAAGTGTACCTTTTTTATTGAGTTTAAAACCCTTTAAGCATAGTGGTTTTCACCATATTTATCTATACTGTAAGTGTTGCTCTACTATAATAATGGTGATGGTAATATTTGTAAGATTCCTCTAGGTTAGATTACCATTCTATGCTATTGTGTCTTACTCTTCACTTTATATTACAAAACCTTTGAATTAGGACTTTTAGACAATTCCACTCTTTCAATGTGCTTTTTTGTACTTTGTTTGCAGCAATCAAACTCCTTATAACTGCAGCAGTGTGTAAAGGCAGTTCTGAAGTGTTCTAGAAAGTTTATTATATTATAATGATATATCCTAATGAGGGTTATAATTTCCCCTGGTTCTATATAATACATTTTGACTGAGGACTAAATGAAGAAATTGATACAGCGTCAAGTATTACTCCTACCTGTTCCTCCCACCTGCAGGCGGCGCTGCAGCACGGCGTGATCGCTGGCCGAAGAGGGTTTGGCAGCATCTTCGTGGTTGCCAGCGGTAATGGCGGGCAGTACAACGACAACTGCAACTACGACGGCTATGCCAACTCCATCTACACCATCACCATTGGTAAGAGTCTTTTTCTTTTTTTCTTTTTTTTGGGGGAATGTGTTTGAGGCCCAGATGAACAGGGTCTGTGTTTCCAGGGGCGGTGGACGAGGAAGGACAGATGCCCTTCTACGCAGAGGAGTGTGCGTCCATGCTGGCTGTCACGTTCAGCAGTGGAAGGAAAGATCTGAGGAGCATCGTAAGTCTCCAACCACAGTCATAATTCATGCTAACGTGTACACACACAGTCCTACACAGGCATACATACACTTACATGTGTCTACATGTCTTACATTCTCATTGTTGTTTAGTTAAAGGTGCAGTATGTAGGATTTAGTGGCATCTAGTGGTGACGTTACAGATTGCAACCAACTGAATACCTCCTCTCCTCTTTACCCCTCCCTTTCCAATGACAAAGGAGAAGCTACGCTGGGCCTGTAAGGTGCCAGTAGGGACCTACAAAATGGTGTCATCTTCTATGACCGCATTGAGTAGCCAAGTGTCAAGTGATGAGGTTCTTCAATAGATTTATAAATTGTATTTAGTTATTTAGTCTGTAAAACGGTGGGTCATAGCTTACAAGTAAGATATAGATTATGATAAAAAATGTAAAAGGTGTCCTCTCGAGCCGTTTGTCCGTTCTGGGCTCCTGTAGAAACATGGCGGTGCAACATGGCGGCCTCCTAGGAAGAGGACCCGCTCCCTATGTAGAAATAAAGGGCTCAATCTAAGGTAATGAAAACACATACCCTAGTTAAAACATACTTATGAACATTATATTCCATTTGTGCCCACTCTGTTCCGCAGGATGGCACTGAATTCTACACACCAGCCCTTTAACTTAGAGAACATCCATCCAGTGTAGTTCCAGTCGTGCGCCCATGGTTGATTTGGTTTTACAGTTGCTTTTGTTCTTTCTGTTCTTTGTACTGCCCCCCACCCTCTTCCCCCAGCGCTATACGGCTTTATGGCCTCCGTTAACTGTACCCAAACATTGTGCAGCCTGGAGTGGAGTGCCCATATTTAACACAGGGGTTCAGTGCCTCGGCTCAGGCGACGAGCTCGGAGACCAAACACCCAGTGCCATGGCAGAAGGACTAGTATCAGACGTGTACATTTTGAATGTACACTCTGGAGTATGTGAGCAAGCGTGTTTATACACAAGCCCCTTCCACTAACAGTTTGGGTTGGGCTCTCTGCCAGTGGGCTTTGACCACCTCGTTACTGTTTGTCTGCGGCACTCCTAATTGGGCTTTTCCCGTCATCCGGGCGGCTGCATCACATCTTGAGCAGTTCTATTCTGACTCTCCCTCTTTTGGTTTGGTACTGTACTTCCACTGAAGTGTGTTTGTCTCCATTCCAAAGTCTGAAACGGTCTCCCCCCCCCCCCGTCATTTGTCGGACACAGGTGACGTCCGATTGGTCGATGCAGCAGGGGACGGGCTGCACGGACGGGCACACGGGCACGTCGGCCGCGGCCCCCCTGGCGGCGGGCATGGTGGCCCTCATGCTGCAGGTGCGGCCCTGCCTGACCTGGCGGGACGTCCAGCACATCATCGCCTTCACAGCCACGAAGGTTGGTCTCAGCAACACTGACAATGTAGTCGCGGGGGGGGGGGGGGCAGCTTGTGTCCATCCGCTTCCTATGCAGCGTAGGGCTCGCAACCTTGTGTTGCACAAGGGTTTGCGTTGCGTCCATCTAGGGACCCTGCACACGTTGACATCTCCTAAATGACTGTGAAGCCTTATCCAGTGAACTCGACCTACACAAGTCCTGTGTAGCTGTGCGGTACCAACCAGTACTGGGTTACGAAACTAAATACGTAACGCACACACTTTGTGAAACCAGGATGTGCGAGGCGTGAGAGCCAAGAGACCACAGATGCGCTAAGTTCCACTCTACTATTGCTCCTAGACACATGTTTGCATTTATACTTTGACGATATCCCAGTTGAACTGATTTGAAAAACCTCCAAATAACGATTCAGACCGCCTCAGAGGCTGAAACCCAACCACAGTCTATTATCCAGGTGTGCCAGTACAGTAGATGTCTGGGTAGCGCAGGCTGGCTCTGACCCAGGGGGCAGGCTGGCTCTGAACCAGGGGGCAGGCGGGCTCTGAACCAGGGGGCAGGCGGGCTCTGAACCAGGGGGCAGGCTGGCTCTGACCCAGGGGGCAGGCTGGCTCTGACCCAGGGGGCAGGCTGGCTCTGACCCAGGGGGCAGGCTGGCTCTGACCCAGGGGGCAGGCTGGCTCTGAACCAGGGGGCAGGCTGGCTCTGACCCAGGGGGCAGGCTGGCTCTGACCCAGGGGGCAGGCTGGCTCTGACCCAGGGGGCAGGCTGGCTCTGACCCAGGGGGCAGGCTGGCTCTGACCCAGGGGGCAGGCTGGCTCTGACCCAGGGGGCAGGCTGGCTCTGAACCAGGGGGCAGGCGGGCTCTGAACCAGGGGGCAGGCTGGCTCTGACCCAGGGGGCAGGCTGGCTCTGACCCAGGGGGCAGGCTGGCTCTGACCCAGGGGGCAGGCTGGCTCTGACCCAGGGGGCAGGCGGGCTCTGAACCAGGGGGCAGGCTGGCTCTGACCCAGGGGGCAGGCTGGCTCTGACCCAGGGGGCAGGCGGGCTCTGAACCAGGGGGCAGGCTGGCTCTGACCCAGGGGGCAGGCTGGCTCTGACCCAGGGGGCAGGCTGGCTCTGACCCAGGGGGCAGGCTGGCTCTGAACCAGGGGGCAGGCTGGCTCTGAACCAGGGGTTTGTGCGTTCTTCCCAGTATGATGAGAGTGCTGACTGGCTCTGAACCAGGGGTTTGTGCGTTCTTCCCAGTATGATGAGAGTGCTGACTGGCTCTGAACCAGGGGTTTGTGCGTTCTTCCCAGTATGATGAGAGTGCTGACTGGCTCTGAACCAGGGGTTTGTGCGTTCTTCCCAGTATGATGAGAGTGCTGACTGGCTCTGAACCAGGGGTTTGTGCGTTCTTCCCAGTATGATGAGAGTGCTGACTGGCTCTGAACCAGGGGTTTGTGCGTTCTTCCCAGTATGATGAGAGTGCTGACTGGCTCTGAACCAGGGGTTTGTGCGTTCTTCCCAGTATGATGAGAGTGCTGACTGGCGGGCCAACGGAGCTGGTTTCCACCACAGCCACAAGCATGGCTTCGGCTTGCTCAACGCATGGAGGATGGTCAACGCAGCCAAGGTACCGTCCTTATGATATATATAATATGGCCCTAAAATACAGAACAAATCGATATATACAATATAGAATGTATCCATATACTATACTGATATGTTAATACGCATACTCAAGCCAGATTGCCAGCATCTCAGCCACAGCCACAGTTTAGTATTTGTTTTACATCTAACAGTCTGATGTAATACATTTTTATCCTATTAACTCGCTGCTTCTGTCTGTCTGCATCACTCTGCCTCCCCCTCTCTCTCTGTTGTGTGTGCCAGGTGTGGGAATCCGTGCCATTCCTATTGTCCTATCAGAGCCCGGTACTGAATGGGGATGTGACTATCCTGACCTATCCAGACAAGCTGACCCGCACCTGGAATGGTAACTTCGTCTGTCTGTCTGTCTTCATTTCCCTCCTTCTAACTGCTCTGAGTTTACACATTGTGTTATATTGGCAGGACTCTCCTCCCCTGAACAGGCTGTCTGCAGCCTGCCCATATAAGGGCACGTTCTCCAGTTTCTGTCCTCATGTCCTCCACTTCTGACAGATCTAGTGGCTGGGATGTCAGACCCAGCAGTCTGTGCTTGTTTACCTCTTTACCCTGGGTTTCTTCTTCTTCTTTACGTTTTTTGGTAATTTTGTGATCTTTTTTTCCCCCCATTTTAAACGTGGTAATATGTCTAATATGATCTTCAACATTGTAATCTATGCCATTTTATCACTCTTACTGAAATAAGACTAGTCATTGAGGGAAAACAGGAGTAAACTTGCGTAGTGTTGATTGGGGCGTCCAAGAGAGGGTTTTGCTTTTCGGACACTTGTAGTATAACACCACGGTGTGTGTGGATGTGTGGAGCTCCGTCTGAGCAGCGCTTCATTTTGATGTCCGCGTCCGATAGAGGATTATGCTTTTCGGACACTTGTAGTATAACGGCACGGTGTGTGACGTATTTCATATGCAACAGCGCTCATTATAACGCTCCTACACAACGACGGTACTGAAAAAAGGAACTCAAAGTTGCCGTGGGCCGTAACCCTTCCTACAACGCCCAAAACAAGTTGTGTTTAGTCTCATAGCGTTTGAATTCCAGCTCAAACAGTAGGCTCATTTACACTTAACACACATACACACACGTGGAATAGCAACAGCATCTTTCTCCTCTTCACCTCTGACTTGACTGTCCCCCTGAGTGTTCTCCCATTTTTGGTTTGCTCTGTGGTCAGGGTGTGTGTGCGTGTGCGTGTTGAGGCTCCCACAGCTGAAGTTCATCTGGGATGACACCCAGAACATTCTGTGTAACACAACAGAACCCCCAGTAGAACTGGGCTCGTTCTCAACCCAGCAGCCACACTTCAAATCTCACGCAACATGTTTGTCCCATTCAGCGGGAAAGGGGACAAATAGAGCCAAATTCCATGTGTGGGGTTTGTTCCCTGATGCCTGCATTTCTCCACTTGGACTGGGACGTAGTTACAGTGGCACTGGCTGAAGTGTGTTGTGTTTGCTCTGGTTGCTATGTGTTCTGGGCTGGCCGCATTTTAACTCGTGCCCTTCTGTCAGCCCAGTACAAGGCAGCTTTTCCTATGTGGACTTTTGCACATGATTGTGTGTAGTGTGCAATATGTGCACATTATATGTTAACCACCACACTTTATATATTAACCACGACACATGGAGAAAACCCTTTCAAGAGGTTGAAAGGGTTGGCCCTTTTTAAAGAGGAAACAGCTGGTAATGTCATTTTGTGGGTGACACAGTTGCATTGAATCGGTTTCTGTAGCTGGAACAGAACAGTTTTGTAGTTAACCCTGTAAGTTTAAGCAACACAGCAAATCCAAAACTGCTTCTATGTTTTTGTTATGTTTTTAAATGAGTAAGTTGCCAATGTTTCTCCTCTCTACCTCCCTGGTGCCTTCCCACATTCATTATTCATTTTGATTTCAACTCTCTCTCTCTCTCACACACACACACACACACACACACACACACACACACACACACACACACACACACACACACACAC
>JACYXH010000452.1:200000-315000 GCA_026745465.1 Lota lota
TGTCTAACTCAATGAAGGCGTTTGCAAAACGGATAAGCCAATCAAAATACTGAAACTTGATACACGGCTGTTCAATGCCAAGAAGTCATTTTCCTTCCTGGATCATTCAGTTTAAAAGCCAGCGGTAACAACCGTATTATTTACCTCTCATTGTTGCTGACATAATGCAAATAGCGTTTCTGGATTTGCCATCTTCCTGTCTTCCTATCACACTTTAGTTCCTGCTGCTGCTGGGCTGTTTTGCCTTCCTCTGGTCGCTGTACTACACGCTGGAGGTGGGGCTGGCCCACCTGGACCTCCAGGACCTGCTGTGTTGGAGGAGGGCCCGGCCCCGGACCCGCAGGGCCCGGCGGCGGGAACGGGCCAGGGGGCTGGACTGGGTGTCTGTGGAGGACGGGGAGGACGAGGGGGAGGAGGAGCAGGAGGACAGGGACTCCGGGATCGTGCTGGACTTTGAGGCCGGCGCCGAGAGAGCGACCACGTAGCGCCAGGCGGGCGCCGGCCGCTAACCTTTTTGGGGGTTTTATTTTTTTACCTGCTGTACACGCCTCGCAGCATCTTCTCAGGGTCTGAACCCCCACTCCCTTTTCACCCCTGCTGCCCTTGCGAGCTGCTTCTCAGTCACTCTCCCACAGCAGGCTTCCCTGCAGCCGGGCGGACCTGGACTCATTCCTCCATGATGTGGCCTTCTGGATCAAACCAAGTGTGGCCGGAGGGGCTTGATGTGTGCGCGTGCGAATGGGTTTATTACATGGAAGGGAAAGTGTGTGTGTGTGGTGTATTAGGCTGAGAATCCAGTCGGTATGCCTGGGGTGTTGAATGTACAATGCAAATTGAGGGCTTAATGCTACTATCCCTACAGGCACCTTGGACTTTATTTGATGTGCACTACTGTACCCTTATATAAAAAGGTATTAAACTGGGGTGTGTGTGTGTGTGTGTGTGTGTGTGTGTGTGTGTGTGTGTGTGTGTGTGTGTGTGTGTGTGTGTGTGTGTGTGTGTGTGTGTGTGTGTGTGTGTGTGTGTGTGTGTGTGTGTGTGTGTGTGTTTTATTTTATATACCATTTTGACTTTCACTCATGAATTCAACATTTGACGTATGAAGTTTTAGAAAACTTGATGTTTAATGTGCAGAATTTTAATGCTGTATGTATTTTTACGTGAAATATATATATATATATATATATATATATATATATATATATACACACAACTTGTGCCTGGTTCATGAAAGTATATTAAACTGAGTAAAGATTTTCTATGCAAAGGACCATCTGGATTATAGTTGAGTGTTGCTGTGCAAATCACAGGTGAGCTGAATGGAAATAAAGCCTTGGTCAGATGTCATCTTCATCCATGTCAGCAGTAACTTCAAAAGTAGTCACACACACTCTATTGAAGCAAACTCCCAACTCCCGTTTAGTATAAAGAAAAAACAGTTTGAAGGTTAGCACGTGATGTATTTCAAAGTCATTCTTTTAATAAGACAATGTACAAAATATTTGTGCCGATACAGCATGTAAAGCCATCTCAAAGAAATATTGAATATTACTGAGAATTGTATCAGTGAGAGGAACATGTTTTGCAGACCACCCACAACCTCTGGCCTCTCATTCTGCATTGAACAACATTCAATATGGATATTAAAATCATTTTTGGGGGGCAGGATTTAAGATGCCTTGACATCTGTCAATGCAGAGTTCAGTCAATCATTGAAGTTGTAGGAGTACTCTATGTGTCCTGCTCATAGTCCTCATAGTGGATGAGAGGACGTTTCAAAGCTACATGTGATGGGTGCTGCGCGTTGCTTCTGTTAACTGCAGACCACTGAAGGTGTTTGGATCGGTTAGACCTTTTGAGTGGGCAGGATCTATAAAGGGTTCTGGAGATCTGCAGGGGAGTAGAGGCTGGGAGGAAGCTGAAGGAGCGGAGGGATTTCAGGGGGTGTTGCTCATCTATGTGGGGGTCTTGCTAGGGACAGTGGGTGGAGGGTTGCTAAGGAGGGTTTTATGGGTGTTACGATGGACTACAAAGCCAGATATCTCGAGAGGATGTCTGTGGGATTAAGGGCTTCAGAGGATCTGTCGGGATCTCCCGTAGCTCATGCCCTCCTGAGAGGCTCCCTTGTTGGATCCCATCTGCAGGCCAATCACGTTCTTGCCCGCTTTGAGCTGGTCATCGCTGAAGTCCCTCTTGTTTTCTTGGGCTTTCCTGCAAAGGAGCATGGGAAATGTAGTCAACACACGAATGGAATTCATAATTTCTTATGACTTTAAAATAAAAATAAAATAATCCAACGTCATATATTAAAATCATCCTATCATCAATGACTTCATGTTTTGGGGCGCTCACTTGAAGAACCAGCTGGGGTCTCCCCGGTAGGTTCCCTCGTCTTTAGTGACGGCCAAGCTGCCCAGAGCCGAGAGGGTTCTCTGCACGGCGGCCAGGTCCTTACCTGGTAGACAGAACAAACAGCAGCAGCAGTTAGCCCTATCTCCAGTCGCCACAACGTCTCTCAGATACCAGACGCTCTGCTGAGTATATGATAGACAAGCGGGAAAGCCCTGAGCTTAGAGGTTAGCAGGAAGTCCTGTACCTTCCCAGAGGTCCACCGTCTGGAACATGTCGGTTTTGATGACGCCGTACTTCTCGGCAGCGGTGAGGAACTGGGAGATTTGCTCCATCTGTTTGAAGGCCATGGGGGAACTCTGGATCTTCTTGATGGGCTTGTCCCCGGTGAACAGACTGTTGATCAGCTCACTCAGCACCTGGAAGGAGGGGTGGGTCCAGGTGGGTAGGGGTGGCAATGAGAGCATGGTGCAACCAAAGACAATATTAGATTAATAAACAATATGGGCAGTCAATCCACAGCTATTTCACTTTTACACAAAAATACAAATGTTTTATAACGTTCCAAACAGACAGCACGGCACAGCTGTATTGCTTCCTATGAAGCATAGCTACGGGAATCAAACATGCTATAGAGGCCTTGAAACTCACACATCCGTCCTTCAGCCAGGTCTGGAAGCCCCCCTTCCCCGCCTCGGGCTTGCCCACACCGGAGCCACACTGCTGGCTGAGCCACTCCACCAGGATCTGCTCCAGCTCAGGGTCGTACTTACTGGCGATCTTATCCTGAACCTGCCGGCTCATGCCGTAGGAGGGACCCTTGTTGGCCATTCCAGCTCCCTGGTTGGGGGGGAAGGGGATGGAGATGGAAGAGTATAGAGGAGAGAAAGAGGGTGGTGTGGAGGGGAGAAGAGGGACGGTATGTGGGGAAGGGGTGGCCGTTGGTATGGTGATAGTGGGTGTGTTGGTGAGGGCCAAGAGAAAGAGACATGAGGTGGAGGAAGAGAGAGATGGGAGAGCCAAGAGAGGGAGTGAAGGACAAGGTATAAACAAAAAAGAGAATCATCCACGTGAACATTTGGTATTATTTATTAGATTGTATGACTGACTTAGGACATGTTGAAAGAGGAAGATATGAATAATTTATAAAAAGGTCTATACATACTGTTTGAATCAAGTGATGTGTATGCAAACACATGTACTCTGTTATTTGTAACCTAGGATGTTTTAATTAGTTCTTCAATTGTTTTCATTTTTTTTCATGACCTCCATTTCCAACACTGCATTATTTAATGGAGATAGAACATTAAAATGAGACATGCAAATCTAAATCAATAAAACACACATGTGCCACCTGAAAAATACACAAACATAATTGATCACTTTCTTATGCTACATGGGCGTGTATTTAAAGCACATAATGCATTTAGTTGCATAATGATGTGCACAAGATGCATAAAGGCGTGTACATTAAGCAAGACCTTTACTTAGGTCAAAATGCACAAAATAGCCATATCGTCTCCGAATGCACACCAATTCAACAGACAAAGGCCTCCGCCCGAGCCAAAGTGGTGTACAATGGGAGCCCTGTGACATGCAGCCAATCGCCACATACTTTCTCTCTCTCACTCTCTCCCACACACTCATACACCAACATCCCTGCTAGCATTTTTCCACACTGCTTTGCCTTTGGGCCAACAGCCAAGTGCAAAGCCTGTATCAATGTGCTGTCTGCACCGTCACCTGTGCTGCCATCTTGATGTCAGGTCACTTCAACGTTATGCTTTCCTGAAGGAAGTGGGGGAGGGAGGGGGGGGGGGGGGTTGAAATGTGAAGGGTTAATACCCTGTCTTCATAAGATGAGGAGTATCACCGCTGGTCTTGCCAGGAGTAAATATAAAAAGGAGTTATTTGTAACTAAAGACGAGATATTTGCATGTGTTTTTCTATCCTTTCAATCAAACTGTTATTTTCCAGCCGGCTGACATTCCTGAATCATGATTACCTCTACGATCTTTTGCCAATTTGGGCCAAGTTTCACTGTTTTCATCTTTGAAATAAAGACCACCTCAGCGCATGGTAGTAATCTACAGGCATCTTCACACAGATACACACATTTAACCCTGTCAAGCAACTGTTGCTGCCCAGACTCTGTCTTTGCCAACCGTTTCCTCATACTTGCTACTTTTGCTGCATTTCTTTTGTTCTTTCTTTTTTACTGTGTAGTCATTTGTGTCTTGCTGTGAATTCAGATAGAGGTCATTAAAGAGCAGGTTAAGGAATTGTTTCCTTAACCTGCAAACCTGCAGGTAGGTTTTGGACAAAAAAAAGAACATTCTGAATTCATGTACTGTGAGGACCCTTGGACAATTGGAGCATTTCAAAAAATATATATTTAAATGTTGAGGTAATCTTTTCTGTTGATTAAAAGTGTAAAAATAATAAAAGTAAAAAACCAAACAAAATATTCAGTTCCACACTTACTAGCTACTGATCAATTCATCAATTGTTTGTCATTATCGCTGCCTATTTCTCTCTATCCTCCATCTCCTCCGTTTACACACACACACACACACACACACACACACACACACACACACACACTCTCTCTCTCTCTCTCTCTCTACACACTGAAATGTCTCATTGGAGGAGTTCAGAAGAATGAAAGCTTCTGATGTCACACTCTATCTTCATAAAGAATTACGTTAACCACTATTACAAATCATTACACTCTGCCCTTTGTAGAACAAACAATAGTTAGTGTTGCAACCAAAGCAATCTTGTCATGGGGAGGAGAGGAGAGGAGAAAGGGGAGGAGAGGAGAGGAGAGGAGAAAGGGGAGGAGAGGAGAGGAGAGGAGAAAGGGGAGGAGAGGAGAGGAGAGGAGAGAGAGGAGAGGAGAGGAGAGAGAGGAGAGGAGATGAGAGAAGAGGGGAGAGGAGAGGGGAGGAGAGGAGAGGAGAGAGAGGAGAGGAGAGGAGAGGAGAGGAGAGGAGAGAGGAGAGGAGAGGAGAGGAGAGGAGAGGAGAGGAGAGGAGAGGAGAGGAGAGGAGAGGAGAGGAGAGGAGAGGAGAGGAGAGGGGAGAGGAGAGGGGAGAGGAGAGGAGAGGAGAGTCTGAGCGTCAGAGCGTTTGAGCGTTTGAGAGTCAGTTCTTTCTATTTTATCCATAATTCCTGACCTCATTCCAACTAATAATGACAGCAGAGTGAACTTGGGAGGTCAAGTCAGTTGGGGCATAGTTTCCATCCTCCTCCGTAATGTGTGCCCTGGGACCAGTTGTTAGGTTTGGAGCCCAGCCACTTCTAATAATTCAGGAACAGTTGTTCAACAAGCTCCTGGGTCTTGCTGTGTCTCCCAGGCGGTATCCAACACAGTTATCACACATACTTGTCGTAAACAGCAGTGCCCGCTCACTAATGAGGAAGCAACCATAACGGTACTCCCCTTTCTTTAACCTAACTCGGTTAGCACAGAACTGCCTGTCCAAACATGACTTCATCCAGCCCTGTTTTGATTGTGTCTGCTGCGTTTGTTTCTTGGTTGCTATGGTAACGCTTGGTCTTTAAGCCAGCACAGGAAAAGCCACTGCAGAGCCACAGGCCACAGGCCACAGGCCACACAGTGGCACATGAGGTAATGTGGCCCGTAGATTATCCTCTACAGGGGCTCGCTACGGGCTAACCGCTAGCTAAATAATCAGTTATAGTAGACAACCAGTGAACTCTGCAGATATGATGCTCTGAGAGCACGCTGAATACACTCATGCAATTCCTTCATTCCTTCATAAAAACCAAACAGAAATCCACCTCCAGCACACAATAAAACGGAACATCTAAATGTAATAACGGTACTTATTTTGATACATAGGCCCTCTACACACATGTGGACGGTTGTCGTTTTTGGGATAATGAAGGGCCGTCCTTGGCCCCCTACTAGACTTCTGCTCTCTGCTCTGCCTGTGACTGTGCTGGCAGAGCAGAGAGCAGATCGGTGCCAGAGGCCCAGATCTCTGCTGGGACGTGTACTTATCTCCTGTGAACCCTGATGCAATTAAACTGCTGTTGGCTCCAGTCTTTCACTCTCATGGTCCTTTCTTTACCCCAAACACATTCCTTCTCCCTGGATCAGCTTCTGACACCAATGTGCAAAGGTAGTATAGTCATAAAATAATCATGTCCGTTGCAATTCAGCTCATTATGTGTATTTGCCTACTTGCTATCAGAAAATGCTAATTCAATATAATAAAGCGTCTCATCTATTGACCCTTGGGATGGATCATTTGTTCCAAAGTAGGCGAGTTTTACAGCGTGGACTACAGTCGAATGTCCTTTTCATTCCATCCTCTCGTGAACAACCAAAGTACTGTTTTTGAAATGCATTATGAGAACTCGTCCGTGCAACATACTGTGAATGCAGTTGGGAAGAGATATTATTTAATAATATAAAAAGGACAGATTGTACCGTGTGGTACGCCCGCACAGCAAAGGCAGCACTGAAACAGCTTTAGTCTGACACAAATGACATTGCAACTCAGTTGTCAGTTGGTTCCTTTACCAATCGCACATGGTACATGATCTGAAGTATTCAAGACTTCTGAGTAACTCACTAACATACTTATTTACTATCTCAGTAACTAATTACTAATTACTGACTGACTGACTGATCAGGAGACCGGTCACGTGACTGACTGGCCGACCGGCTGATACGACTTGTACATAATCTATCATGAAGTATCACACCTACAGAGGAGCGTTTCCACAGAGATGATATGAAGCAGTGAAAGCAGTGAGAAGACCATACTTACTGTTTGAAGGAATAGCAGGAGAGTCTGCGGGCTGGCGCTGTGTTTGGGGCTGAGTGAGGCTAGGTGACTAGGTGAGGGTGTGTTTGTATTCAATCCCAGGATCCTCCCTCTGTAAAGTGCTGGCTTAAAAGGTCCAGTCAGAGCAAAATGACTTCATTGCCCTATGAAAGAGAGAGAGGGGGGGGGGGGGGGGGGGGGGGGGAGGAGAATAAGAGAGAGAGAGAGAGAAAGGAGGAGGAAAAGGAAACCACATCCTTAATAGGGCATGGCCTTACTGTCTCTCTATCCCCCCTCTCTCTCTTCCTCTGGAGTGTGGTGAAAGCCCAGCCTTATTTGGGTAGATCAGCTCCATGCAGAGTGCAGGACAAGGCAGCCAGACGGCTTGGGGTTTGCTCAGAGTAAATTCCCCAAATACCTTCGCCACAGCCCTCCTCCTACACGGCCTCAGCGCCACTTCCATGGGTGAAGGAAGGGAAGTGCTTTGTACACGGGTCCACGGAGAGTGAAAGGAGAAGACTGGGAAACCAACTGAACATGCATGAGAAAAGAGAGAGGGAGGAAGGGAGGAAATGAACAGAAAGCAAGAGGTTGGAAAAGGCGTTGGTCGTGTATGAGGACTGATGGCCATGATGGAAGTAGAACATTGTTAATAAAGGCAAGAATAACAACAACACAAGGTTGTGATTCAACCCGTCAGTGTGATGTTTGTGGTTGGTTCATCTGGGAACCCAGTGGTTAGTAGGGGGTTTAGTTGGTTGGCTTTGTTGTTTGGCAGGTTAGATGGTTGGTTGAGTGTTTGGTTGAGTGGTTGAGTGGTTGGGTGGTTGGTTGAGTGGTTGGTTGAGTGGTTGGTTGAGTGGTTGAGTGGTTGGGTGGTTGGTTAAGTGGTTGGTTGAGTGGCTGGTTGAGTGGTTGGTTGAGTGGTTGGTTGAGTGGTTGGTTGAGTGGTTGGGTGGTTGGTTGAGTGGTTGGTTGAGTGGTTGGTTGAGTGGTTGAGTGGTTGGTTGAATAGTTGGTTGAGTGGTTGGTTGAGTGGTTGGTTGAGTGGTTGGTTGAACGGTTGGTTGAGTGGTTGGTTGAGTGGTTGGTTGAGTGGTTGGTTGAGTGGTTGGTTGAGTGGTTGGTTGGTTCATTCTGTTGGTTGGTGAGAGTGCATGTATGTAGAGAATATATAGAGAATACAATGAAAATACAGTATTGAGAAAAAGGATGGGAGGAGAAGAGATGAAGAGGGGAGGAAAGGAGAGGAGAGTAAGTATTGGAGACTTCACCTCAGGGATCACCTTTTAAGTCCTGGATATGTGTGTGTGTGTGTGTATTTGAGTGTGTGTGTGTGTGTGTGTGTGTGTGTGTGTGTGTGTGTGTGTTTGTGTGTGTGTGTGTGTGTGTCATTCCCATCCAGTTATTCCCCAGACACTTCCCCTGCACACTTAAAGTCTGACACACACACACACGCACACACACACACACACACACACACACACACACACACACACACACACACACACACACACACACACGCCTTCGGGCCTCTGCTGTCATTGGATGCCGTTGGTATATGTCATCATTCATGTCCATTTAACAAATGTCAAAAGAAGTTCACATTATGATGTTTATATACAAGGCATGCTGTGCATGACATGTTCAAGGCAAGCATAAGTGTGTGTGTGTGTGTGTGTGTGTGTGTGTGTGTGTGTGTGTGTGTGTGTGTGTGTGTGTGTGTGTCACGGAGCCTTTGTTTATACCACTAAAGGTATTTACTTACTCCGAGTCCTGCTGTTGTTTATAATCATTTATGGAGCACTGCCTTTGAAGACACGGGTTTATAATTCTACTGTATGCTGTCATAGGCCAAATACAGCAGCTTTATGGCACAGGGCTACTGTATGCACGTAGGTATACATAAGTACATACCCGTTTTTAGTTTTTAATAAACACCATTTAATAAATAAGAAAATTCAACCATTATCATGAATCACATTTAGTTTTATTGTTTATTATTGTTGTATTTTTCAAAACGTTGTCACACCTTTCCCTGTACATTGGCTTTTATTATATACCTGCCACACTTTTTCTGTCAAACTCCTTTCATGTATGTAATGCATTTTCTATACAGTTTCTTGAACACCGTTCCTTAAAGAGTCATAAACCGAATCAATTGGTCATGTGTGGGGAACCACATGATCACTCTGACTGATTTGCCTATGATGTGACTGGTTCTCTCCACCCACCTCCATTACTCCACCCCAGCCCCTCCTACAACTGTCCAGTGTAGATCTCCAGCTAGTGTGGCTAATCTTCATCGTTAGGGTACAGGAGGTAGCCGGAGAAAGTGTTGTATCCCGCATCGTTTCCAGAGAGGCTTCTCCCGGACATCATCTCCATGTACACCTGGGAGCCTCTCCGCAGCTGCAACACCACCACCTGGTGGACACAAGAAACGGTGTCACTAACACCGTTTCTTTTTTTCTTCATGCAATACATTTGATCAAGACATTTTTGAAAATAGATACACATATTTCTCACTGGGATGTACATGTTGTTAATGTAATACTGCCCAAACCCATAGAAACAATAACCCATGTTCCACATGGCGCGATGCGCTCGTTACCTTCATGTAACCCATGGAGACTGCTTTCATACCTGGGATCCGCTGTCCTCGGCGTCCTCGCGATTGTCCTCCCACGTTGACGCAACCGTCTGTCCGTTCTTCATCAGTCGGATCTGCAGACGGGAGCCAAAGCAGTCGAGGAGAAGGCAGGCTACTCGTCAAGTATAACCGTAGGCCTTAATACCATGAGAAACCTGTCAAACGCTTAGCTCGTCTCTGCATTTCATTTGCTCAATCTATAAAAACATGCGTAGCAAACACTCACGTTACAGTCGTATAGTTGATTGTTTTATTTTATTTTTTAAAAACGTGTGGAATGTCAGTAGATGTGTTGGTGGGCCTACATGGTGGTAGAGGCGATCCCCCAGGACTTTGACGTTGGAGTATACCGTGTAGGAGAAGGAATACACCCCCGGGCGAGGTGCGGTGAAGACGCCTGGTAACAAGTAACCAGAGGAACGGTTAGCGAGTCGGTGGAGGGTCTGAGCAGTTAACACATTACAACTTTACACTGAGCAAGGCATGTATATCTTAAATAGAAATACATATTTATTTTGTTGTTCTTTTGGCTTTGCGGCCATAACGACATATTTTACACATAGTTTGTGTGTGAGTGTGTGAGTGTGAGTGTGTGTGTGTGTGTGTGTGTGTGTGTGTGTGTGTGTGTGTGTGTGTGTGTGTGTGTGTGTGTGTGTGTGTGTGTGTGTGTGTGTGTGTGTGTGCAGCTTTGTGTCTTACCCAGAGCAGGGTTATATCCATTGCCATCGTTAGTAGCAATTGAGGTGTAGGGAATGGGAACATTTGTGGTGAAGGGACCAAAAGTATCTGCTCTTGCAGCCATGCTGGCTGAAAAGGCAATCTTGATATTGTCTAAGAGAGAGTCATGGAAATAAAGAGAGAGAAAAAGTCAAAATTATATATAAATATATAACATAACCCAACCCCAAAAAAACAAGTTTATGTATTATTTTGGAGTGGGTGATGGGCTGGTTGGACCTTTTTATTTTATTTGTGGATTTTTTTCAATATGGGTGCAGAAAACCCCCTGCAAGGTGTACCTGTGAGGGCCTCTGTTTGCATCCCTAGGTCCTCAAGCCTCTTCCACAAGGTCACCATCCTCTGGAAGGTGCTGTCTTCCAGGGCCGTTAACTGCTTGGCCCCACAGCAGCAGTCGCTCTGCTTAAAGGCACAATCGCAATCCCACTTCACATCACAGGTCAGCTCGCCCGGGTAGTTAACTGTGAACAGAGAGATAGACGATGGAGGGAGGTTGAGGATGATGACGATCCCCTGAAATGATTTGAATACGTTTGAAATTAAAAAATGTAGTGGTGTCAAGCAGTGAACTGTATAGATAGCGAGTGATGGAGTCTCGATGCAGTCTAGTGACAACATTTACGGACAGAATCAAAAGGTCGATATAAAATGTGATTTTTTTGTTGTTGTTGATAGAAGTGACAAATTGTTTCCTTACTTGCTACGTGTGCCAATAATTCGATTTGGCTGGCAATGCCATGGACACTGGTGCAGATGCACAGCACCCCCCACAGGCTCACCAGCGACAATGCAACCATCTTCATCTTCATCTTCATCTGCAATCATGCAGTTGGTTGTATTGTTAATTCAGATGTTCAGGGTTAAATCTTTTTTATATCTTATTTTTATAACTGATCAGTTTCTGTAAATTGTGGAGTTATTTAACTGAGAGACACTCACTTAGTAAGTATCTTCACGACCATTACAAGATACTTGACCTTTGACCCTTTCTTTGGAACCACTATAGCCCCCCACTACGTTTTGCAATTATAAAGCATTAACGTTAACATTCTTAAAACCACATAAAAGGAAAGTGTTAATTATGTTGTAGAATGATCTACAATAGGCCTTTAGTTTAATACAATTGAAACTATTTAACTAAGAAACGATATATTTGATCTAATAAATTCAACTAAAGAAAGGAATTTGCAAAATAACAAAACTGTGCCAAAACGTCCAATTTAAAACAACAGCAATCCACCTTTCACCACCTTATTTTTTAATAATAAGGCATGCATGGGTTTAATAATACCAACCAATATTGATGCATATCTGTTTTTGTAATAAAGAAAGGAAAAATGATTTATTTAAGAACGGTAATTCATCCACTTACTGTACAGGTTCAGCTCCGTTTCCTTGATGTAAAGGGATGCCAACACCTGTGAGAGTGAGAGGTCCGCTGTGTCAGACTGAGAGTCCAGGCTGCTGTTTGCAGGAGTCTGGCAGGTATGAAGTATGCAGGGCTTGCTTTGACCACTTATTGATGCATGTCACATGACCTGATCCTTTACAAGTGAATGACTGCATCCAACACACATTCACTAACTAACGCACACACACACACACACACACACACACACACACACACACACACACACACACACACACACACACACACACACACACACACACACACACACACACACAACCACACTAACGTGCAAACACAGGTCTTCAGTGCCAGAAAAACCCTGAGACCAAAGCACCTTTCACAATGGGGAGGCAACACCCTGTTAACATAAGGCTTCCTGTAACGTGACAAAACAAGAATCCCTTTTGAAAAGCCTTTTTGTTTTCTCATCTTGCAGCAGCTTTTAGTGGGTCGCTGGGTATCTGATTGCCATCATCTCAGTGGGCTCATCTGAAATGAATCCGCCATGCAGCACAATGGTCTCATGGCCGTGGACGGCCCAGTGGGTAACTGGTATCAGTTCATCAGAGACGGCCCACATTTGTGCAGTGGTACACAACCTCACCTGGTTCCCAAGCTAAGGTGGAACGACCAAGACGGGCGATTAAAACAAAGACAGGAGGGAGGGGGGAGGAGGCAAGGTGAGGATGGGACGCTGCTAATGGGGGGCCTCGCTGGGAGGTTTTGTTCGATGCCTCTTGTTGTTGCGCGTTAACTGGACCTTGAACTGGGAGCCTTAGCGCACACAATTCCAATCCTGTGTGTGTGCCCGTGTGCGTCTACAGCCTCAGAATCTGTAAATGGGTTGCTGGTTGGTGAATTAAATGCATCAAAAGGTCATCACCCCCACCTGGTTTACACCAAGGAATGTGGAACTGTAGAATTGCAACTCTAGGCCAGAAGAAAAAGCACATAGCTCAAACCCCAATAACTCCAAAACTCCAGTGGGTAAAAGGAGAGACCTTACAGAATGGGAGAGACCAAGGACATGTTTGATTTAGCTAGTTCAAATCAGTTCCATTTCGGTATGAGATTTGGTTAAAAGTATGGTTTATTGCAGGTATTTTGTTTTATATAGTTATGTTTAGGTATACGTTTAGTTATGGTCTAGTATCACAAATCAGACACTTTATATTAATGTTCAGTCACAAGTCTTTTATAAGCCTTTAGTAAATTATGAACTAATCATTAACAAAAAATTTATATACATTTGTAGATGGTTAATAAGTCCTATCCAGTGGACTTTATAGGCTAGATTTGAGTTGGACTCAAAGATAAATTTGATTACGAAACTCTGAAGAACATTTAAGAGTTCAAACATCTCTGCTTTGAAGTTTGCTTTACCCTCCAGGAGGGAGTGTTCAATGGAGTCGGCTTGATCAGGACCACCAGTGGACCCATAGGACCATCTAACAATGATTAAACACCCAGTTACAGCAGGGTAACTGAGGGTCAACATGTCACTAAATAGAGTAAAGATGTTTAGGGTTACCAAACCTAATTATAAAAGACAAGCATGCGTGTACCAATATTCAACTACAAATGCAAAGTTCAGAGCACAGTTCATTTTATTTTAGGAGCCATTTGTGTAAAGTTACTTACACAACTGTTCCCATGGCTACACACTAAATTCCTAAAGTGAGCAAGGCAACTTAACACCATTCAAAGTCCACACAGAAAGTCACACTGATCGTGTGGCCCCCCCTCGCCAGCGGTTGTGTGCCAAAACAACCGCATAGAGTATTTATGCCAGGGGCCAGCCCTGAATAGTAGTGTTAGAAGATTCTTTATTTGTCATTGCACAAGCACTTTCCACAAAATGAGATCATTTAACCGATCGCTAGGAGCAGTGGGCAGCGCACAGGGGCCAACTCTAAGTATACTGCCTAGGTCAAGGGACCAGCAGGAATATTAACCAAACATTTATGTATTTTGGTGTGGGAGGAACACAGAGCACCTGGAGGAAACCCACGTGAACATGGGGAGAACATACAGAAAGCCCCCCCCCCTCCCGGGGTTTGAACGATAGACCTTCTTGCTGTGAGGCAACAGTGCTAACCACTGTGCCACCGTTAGATGTATTGTGTGCAAGTGCATGTGTAAATCAGTAAGACAGCATCTAATTCATGACTAAAATATTCAAATTATACCATGCCAACATTCTACAAGCCTAAACCAACCAGTTAAACGTGGAATAATTGATTTTCCTAGTCAGTCCATCTCTGAAAGACTTCCGGAGTTCCAGAGGGATAAACAATGGATGGATAACGGAACAAGTCCTTCACTTTGTTGATGACCTTTACTTGTTTTGATCTTCTAAGCTTCAGACCTAGAAACTTTGGTTCCTAATTTGCACACATTTCTGTGTATGAACTTTGGCACTTTTGACGACATTGGAGTCCTGGAGACACATGGCACATGTTCTTTGTGGATTCCTGAGGGCAGTTAGGCCAGCCTCGGCAGAAGGGCGCTGTGCTGTTCATCACAATGAGTGCCAGTGGCTCCTCATGGTTGGACCTTCGATTATGCCAGAAGGGTGTCTTGACTTGTGGTGTTTGTAAACCAAACAAGCCATTGACGATGACGATGTACACTCCAATACCAGTTGACAGTGGCCTAAAGAACCCCACCAGGGGCAGACCTAAGTAAAATGCAGCATTGCACAGGATGTCCTTAACCCAGTGATTGAGTTTGTGATGTCTGTAATCAAAAAAGCCATTGAAGAATTGTAAAGTACACCAATACAATACAAAGTTCCATCACCAAAGTTGACAGTTCCTTCACCATGGCTGTGTCTCAATTGCAAGGAGCTGTCATATAACGTTGATACCTCTTAAGGAAGCTTCCTTGTTATGTACCTACTTGGCGAGAGTGGTTCACGAAGTGGGACAGCCTTACCAGGTAGTATCACTAAGCAGAAAGGTCTCGTTGGGCGTAGGCCTATGTCTATTTACTATGAGGAGCTAGGTGGTCGCCGATTTCTTTTCTTGAAAACGATTGAATAAAATAACTAAGTGTAAGAGACATGACAGCGGTCAATAAACTTTATTTTACATTGACTAATTCATGTAATCATGCATGTTTTTATGTGTTTAATTAAAAGATGAATCGGACAACTTACATTGTATCCTAAACCAACCTAGGAACCATCCGAAATACAACACAAAACCTGTTTCCTGATTGGTCAGAAATGAGCTGGGAGCAGTCTGAAATCAAAATTGTCTCATACAGAGACAGGCACAGTCAATTCGAAACAGATATTCTCAAAACATTCAATAGAGACATTTAACATCACAGAGGGATCACTTGATTAACATAATATAAAAAAGAATGATGCATTATTTCCCATTGGGCAGTGGTTTCCATTTCCTTGGCTGTCATATCAGCTGCCTCAAGTTTTGCCCGTCTTCAACCAAGCCTTCCAATCAGAATCATCCTGAGGGCCTCCCAGAGCGTGCACGGGACTTTCATGTCTGCTCGGCCAACTCTGGCTACATGTTGGAAATGTTTTGATGACTGTATCGTCGCGGTGACGTCATATTGTAATAGAACGTGTCTTATTTAACAGAAGTATTAAACCACACAGGAGCGGCTCTCTAAATATCACGTTTTCTGAATACATGTTGTGGAAACACTGGGTTCTAGGTTCAGCGGTAGCATCGCCTGAACTTGTGTCAACAGTGCCAATACGTTTAGTTCAAACAATGTTATTCCCAATGGAAACAATTGAAATATTTAAACTTGTTGTGTATATGTTGTGCATTTTACATTTTGATGATTCACGTCTACTGTACCTTATCCCTAATGAATCTCAAAAAGTAAAAGACAATGTCAAACACGGTTTAAGAATAAAATCTTGATTTATTCATTATGAATTCATACAGATGCAGAGGTAGCCTATATATGGACTGTATCTTCACCATAGAGCAGGCCTCATCTAGGAACAGGCCCATCTGTTTCGAACCTACACTAAAATCTAATAAAACAAAACACACAAGTACTAGGTAGAAGGAAGTCAGGGGGATGAAGGTACACAAATAGCAAGATCGAATCAACCTCAAGACACCCAAGAAGACAAAGAGCAAGGTAGAAAGGGTTGTCGGTGTAGAATGTTCCATGAGGGCGTCGGCCTTAGTCGGTGGCGTACAACAGGAAGCCAGTAAAGGTGTTGTAGTGATTGTTGTTGTCGCACAGGAAGCAGCCTGCGGGCAGCAACACCCGCACCCGGTCTCCGGCGTAGAGCTTCAGCGCCACCACGCTGGTGCTGCTGTCCTCCTGGTCCTGGGCGTTCCAGTCCCTGAGGACGGCGACCGCCACGTCGTTCACCGTCAGCGTGGCGCACGCGGCCAGCAGGGTCCCGGCGGAGCCAGAGTCGCTGTACACGGTCAGGGAGAGGACGTACACGCCGGAGCGGGGAGCCACGAAGACGCCGCTGGCCGGGTCGTAGTTGCTACCCAGGTTGAGGAAGACATGCGTGTAGACGATGGTCGTGTTGGTGCGGAAGGGCCCCAGGCACCAGCGGCTGTCAGTAAGGGCCACAGAGAAGGCACTGCGGCTGGCTGGGGGGGGGGGGGGGGGGGGGGGGGGGGAGCGTGATTTAATTTAGTTATTAACAGAGGAAGAGACATTTATTTACTATAAGTATTGCACATGTTGTAATAATGTTCTTGCTGTCCTTTTTGTGTTTAGAGACCCTCTCACTCTCATTCTCCCCCACACACACACACACACACACACACACACACACACACACACACACACACACACACTCACACACACACACACACACACACACACACACTCACCTCTAATGTTGTTAAGCACGCTCCTGGTCTCTGTCAGGCTATGCTCTAATTCATTGAGGCTCATGTTGAAGAACTGCTCCATCCTGTGAATTTTCTGCTGCATGAGACAGCAGCCGCAGGAAGAGGTGTCTGATGAGCACACTGCCAACACACAACACACACGTCTCACGCACACATGGAACAGGCTGAAGACATGCGAACACATCTCTGTTATTCCACTGCAGACATGCTTTGATTTATTGGTTTTCCTGCACCTTTACCATTTTCTGGTGGGCTTACAGGTTCTCGGCCTCCACCAAGTCCTTCCCAAGAGTAGTTTCCTACAACTGTAGTGGAGGCACAGCTTACCAGTAAAGCGAGGAATGCAATTGCTAGAAGAAGGAGATAAGTACAGTTACACAAGTACCCATGTATTCTGATAAACATGCTATCAGAGGGACATCGTAGGCCACTGGTGTGACTCTTTGGCCTATTTACCCAGGATTATCGCCTCTGCCTTTTACCAGTACTACGACCATGTCTCATATATATTACTGTCTTTATAAGTAAAGTGGTGGTCCTTCACAGAACCGTCCCGTTAACCTCACCTTTCATGTTGAAGGTGGTCTCCGATGGCTGCCCAGAGAGGAGTCGCGGTGGTAAGAGCAGATGAACTGATGAAGAGAGCAAAGTCAGAGTTATATACACCACTCAATGAGCTTCCATTCCGCCCCTTTTCTTTCTCTCTCTTCCTCCTTCTTCCTTTCACAACACACCTCTCTCTATTTACTTGGTACCTTGGGATTACCTGGTGCCTTTGATTTTTCCTTTAGAGGGAGTTTATGGACACCTCCACAGATATATGTGCGCACGCACACACACACACACACACACACACACACACACACACACACACATACACACACACCAGCCAGGCCTTTTTCTTTTAGATGTAGGCCAGGTATTGTCATCTTAGTGGGGAGTGGATTAGTGTGCCATGGTTTATCTTCTTCCCATCATCTTAAAAAGACACTAACTTGCCTGCCTCTGTATTATGGGTAAATGTGTCCATTTCCCTTATTGTGTACCATGACGTTACAAGAGCGTTGTGTATAATTAAGACATTTAAAGTGTACTGCTTTGTATGGCTGTGTGCCAGGGAAGGACTTTAGAGTATACTATAGGTAGGATTTAGAACAGCAGATTGTCGTTGTGGCAACTGATTAAGTAATCCAGGCTACTAACAATGTCGGGACACAAGTGAATCAAAGCCATTCTGAAGATACACTACCTGGTACAGTGTATCAACTCAATGTTGTCAGGCTTCACACACTGACTTACCACCATAGTATCAAAATACCCATGATGAGTATTTCCTATTAGTAACCTATACTATTAAACACCTTTATTATTGAGTGTACAATCAAAGATGCAGGTTATATATAGTTAGACAAAAGTTAGACAATAGACAATAGTTGTTTATATGAGATATGGGAAATTACATATTATCAAAATGTTCTCAATCCAAAGCCATTCATCACCAGTGACCCGTTGTATTGTCAGTTTTTGGAGCAGATGTTATCCACGAGCAGGGAGAGAAATGACAGTTAATACTGCAGAGGGTCAAATATCCCTGCCCCCAATTTGGTGTGTATTTTCCAACACAGACATTCCAGATACAATCCAGTACTTACCCTGTGAAGACAATGAAGAGGAAATCAACCAGGTCAACAAAATGTCAAATGTAATCTCTTCCTTTATTGGGATGAACTCTCTAATTATATCCAAGAACAATGCTTAAAGATCATCTAATACACATTTGTATACTACATTGAAGCATATACTTGCCAATACAATGCCAATTAAATAAATGTTGAATTTGAAAACGAATTTCAGTATATCATTAAAAGAAATGATATTGTGCAAGTCTGCCAATACCTTTATTTATACACGTAGTGTTAAGTAACCGTGGCATCGAGGGTATGTCACATGCAAGTGACTTGAGGAGTCAAATGATGAATAGAAGAAGAAAGAACACATGCAGTAACTACACGAAGCAGTGTTTGGCCAGAGAGGACACTGTTCCCGGGGTTCGGTTCCTCTGTAGGAGGTCACCGTTCTTCTCAATCTCATTCCAGTTGGCACACCAGCACCGAGGACCCGGACCCGGACCCCAACCTGAACCCTGGGTAGAGTGGTCCGGTAAACTGGGTCTGGTGCCGGTGGATGAGGTGGGCGTGGCTGTTGGCGACGCGGTAGAAGGCCAGAACGCCCGAGTTCTGATCCAGGTAGACGCCGACCCGGCGGGCCTTGCGGGAACCCAGCAGGGTCTCCTGGCCACCGCACCAGAAGGAGAAGCCTGTCCCGGACCAGTACAAGCTCCACGAGGAGGCGTTGTGGCCCAGCCGGCTCTGGTCATCACACGTCTTACGCTCCATCTCCTTGTAGGCCACACCGATAGTCATCTGAAGAAAAGAACAAAACGACAACACATGATTTTAGCATCAGAGACGGACACACAACAAGAAAAGCTTGAAAGGCTACTTCTTCCAAGAGCTGTTGGTACCTGAGCAGACAATTAACCTATAAAGTGATATCTTATAAAGAGATGTCTTGAGAAGGAGGGGTGGAGCAAAACAAGGCCTTCTGCTGACATGCAAGGATAGCATCCAGCACACAGTACATCGTCCCCCTTATACCTTCAGACCGGTCCACTCCACCTCCCAGTAGAAGGGGCTCCCAGACAGGGGCTCCCTGCAGAGCACCTGTCTCCAGAATTGGAAGCGTTCTGGGTTGACAGCGGGGTGCTGGTTCTCCGCGCGCAGCGTGGCCTTGCGCCCACCCTCCGACAGCAGGATGTGGCGAAAGACCGTGCTGGGGTCCATGGTGGGCTCACAGCCGTCTGGGAGGGGCGGGCGGGAGAGAGAGAGAGAGAGAGAGAGAGAGAGAGAGAGAGAGAGAGAGAGAGAGAGAGAGAGAGAGAGAGAGAGAGAGAGAGAGAGAGAGAGAGAGAGAGAGAGAGAGAGAGAGAGAGAGAGAGAGAGAGAGAGAGAGAGAGAGAGAGAGAGAGAGAGAGAAAGCAAACCAGAGACAGATAAAGATAAAGAGAGAGAGAGAGAAATACAGAAAAAGAGAGGTTAATTTGACAAAACAAGGCCTGAAGTATGGGGATGCATTTAAGTCAGCTGGTCACATTAGTTTCAATAGAGAGAGTGTGTTCATGAGATGCACTGAGAGATCTATATATTCTAATGTTATGCTTAGTCTACATTTAAACTAGCAATTTATTGCAACATACTGGTTATTTTTTACATTCTTTGCAGCCTACAAAAAGCATTGCATTTAAAGCAGTCTAAACTCACATTTCAGCATATCTTCTCTGGTCTTGGGCTTTAGGTCCGTGTTTTCTGCTGTTGCCATAAGAGATTCTAGAAAGGTAAAACAAACAAAAAAACATTCAGTGTTTTGCCCGGACAGATGTGTAAGGGTCTGTATTTGTCAACTGTTGCTCAAAATGCATGGTTGTGTACCTTGAGGTTGATGGGGCAGGGGTGGAAGGGCCGGAGCTGAAGCTTCATTCAAGGAAGAAAGATTGAGAAAAATAATGTATCGTAGAATAACCATAGAATAAAGCAACTCTGTTCATATACTACGAGAAGGTGTGTTTATTTACCTACACTGGACGCCCAAAGTGGGGGGGGAAAGGAGGCTTAGGGGAGAAGATCAAAAGACGAACGATGACACGATGAAAGGAAAATAATAAATTGTCACGAGGCCTTTCTTTTATTTTAAACCAAACCTCTGGCATGCAAACCTTTTGCCCATGCAAATAGTATCTTCTATCTGCACTTGGCTTTTTCAGCCCAACAACTTCACCTGGTGAATACCTGCACCATGTACATTTTAAAGATGGGTTAATGTTGAATGACTTATTTGTGGATTACTTGTGTTTACTGGGGCAGCTTCACTGATGTCATCAGTATCTTCGCCTTCCGTTTCCATCTCCCCGTTGGCTACTGGTGCAGGAGTGACATCATTAACTAACAATGAGAAGGAAATGTTACAATCCTCTCAACAATACCACTCAATGACCTTTTATAACCTTCCAACATTCCTATTTTTCCTTGTTTATATTACAAAACCAAATGAAGACCAGAACAAAGGAAAACAAAGAACTGTGGTACAGACCCAGTCTGAAGATCTTGGCAAGGCTTTCCTTGGAAAAGTCCTGTACCAAGTTCTGAAGTTCTGACAAGGCAGAGTGGATTCCAGCTACGACCTCCTGCTCCTGAGCCAGAACGGACTCTTCCCTCTCGGTTTCGACCAAGGGCTCAATTTTATGAAAGTTCTGTAAAATAATTAAAACAAAACAAACAGCAAAAGGTAATTCCTTTACGTGCACACATTGCATAGCTGTACACAATGAAGTAAACACAAGATTATGCACAAGACACAAATATATTGATATCTTAATGAGATGCTAAGTATTTCTATAGATCAAAGGGGTGACGTTGATGGGCTCAGAGTAGGGCTGCCTGATTGGTCAGCGATATGCTCTTGCCAGACCTTCAAGAAGCAGGCGTGGTCCTGCATGTCCGCCAGTTTGTCTATCTCCTGACTTTTCCAGCTAAGCTGTGCCGCTTGCTGCTCCAGCCTGTGGGTGTGGCCCTCAACCCGGCTGCTCAGGGAGGCCTCGTGGGAAAAGAGGAGCTCATCAACCTGGGTTCCCATCAGCTCCAAGCCCTTCGTCAGCTCCAAGATCAGACGCGCACTCTCTTTCTGCAGAGCCTGCACAGAGGCCTGTAAACATAAGTTAGAGAGACAAACAAGAAAGGTTAAAGGTGAAAGGTGAAACAAAGGAAACCAGAAGGCTACAAGGAGGTCATGAAGAAATGTAGAGGTTTTTTAGGTTAAATGCTGACAGGTGGTCGTACAGAAACCAAAACTGGCTTACTTTGTGTTGCAGCGCAGCCAGTGAAATCTCCTTTAAGTCTTCCTCAGTATCCTGTAATCTCATCTGTACAGCAGCCTGCATCTGAACTAGCTCCTTCTGTACAAACACACAGACACCAACGTGAATTCAACTAAATATCAAAAAGAAAATACAAAATGTCCTTAACAAAGACTGAACACAACAACAAATAAGATACAAACATACAAGCTTCATTTGCCACTTGTTCAACAAGTCTTTCGTATTCACCTTCACCAGGCAAAACAATGCCTCTGTAACCAAGGAATGTTTGCTTTATTTTGGGGGCACTTACAGTATTATATACCAAGAGAAAAGTTAAAAGACAACGCCATTCAAGCCATATAGCATAACATCTGCCTTGTTCTAGGTGTACCTGCTTTGCTCTCCTCTCTTCCTCTGGTGTGAGTACACAATGACCCCTGTGTCCACATTGACAACACTCTTCGCAGACGTACTCCTTGTCCTCTCGGCAGTACAGGTCCAGAGGCCGTTGGTGCTGAGGACAGGATGTGGGGGCCAACGTGGGAAGCTGAGGGTAAAGGCTCCCCTGTCTCCCCGGGGCCTCCCCCGGAGCTCCTGTACCCGGTTGGTCCTCCAAGTAGTTGGGGATTGACGGCGGCGGCGGCGGGGAAGGGGAGACCCTCTGCTTGAAGCTGACTCTGAGCTTCTCCATAGCCTCCACCAGCACGGTGCTCCTTGCCAGCGAGGGCCGCGGTTTGAAGACCTGTCTGCACTGAGGGCAGCTGTAGCTGCTGTTGTTGTTGTTCTCCCGGTCCCAGTGACCTTGAATGCAACGCAGGCAGTACGAGTGGCCACACGGTAGGGTGGCAGGATCCTTCATAGTCTCCAGGCAGACTGAGCAGACAAAGGTCTCCTCTTCAGCCCAGGCGGAGGCCATGGTGAATTCAGTGCTTTCAGAGTGAGACAAGTTCTGCTGTATGTCAGTAAAAATATTCTAGTCACCAGACATAGACAACACCGAAAGAGAGAGAGAGAGCCTAGTTGAAACACCACTTCACATGCATCACCTGCTACTTAAGAGGCTAAGGCACGTGTAAGAACTGGGTGGGGCTGGAAAAACAAGTGGAACAAGGAGTTTCCATGAGTGAGGTCACTCACAAATATTTCACCAATCCAGCCTGGTGAGGTCAAGGTGTATGAACTGTCACCATTAACACACGATTGCATTACAGTCGCGTGAGACACAGACACATATTAAATAAAGAAAGATACACAATATATACTACTCTACTGGTCGTTTCATTGTATTTAAAAAAAATATCACGGAACTATCATAATCATCAGTCATGAAAATGTTTTTCATCTCCAAAACCTAAAAGGAAGTTATCAATCATATGAGGCCTCCTTAGGCTGAAAGTGAACCTTGCGTTCAAGTCAACTCGGAACTCGAAAACGATCTCTCTCTCTAGCGCTCTCTTCTTCATATGTTTCCAAAAGAAGCATACGTTGCTGCTGCATATAACCCAAAAAAAAAATCCAGCAATGAGCCATAATATGATAAACTACCTACGGGCATCCTTTTTAATTTTGTTTTATTTTTTTTGTCCCTGAGTTAACTTACAGCGTGAACGCAATGACGTTGGAAGTCGGAATGTCGGAGTTCAAACGTCCGAGTTGTCTTGAATGCGGGAGTGACGGGAGTTGTCTCTCTCGGGTGTGTGCCGACCGCCCATGTTGTGCTGTCCAACACATTTCAAGGTGAGCGGGACATGACGTCAACTGCCCTTTTGTGTTCGGGACGTGGAACTATACGAAGGTGGCTGGAGGAATAACACGTTTCATTGTGTGGTGATTGTATCATGGTACATAGTGTAACGTTACTTAAGTAGCATGGGAGCGGGCTGGAACAGTTGGACAGCTCACATTTTAACCTACACATTGGTTAGCGTTAACTAGCTATTAGATGACAGTTTAACAGAGAAACGTCTATTTATACATTGGTCTTATTCTGAAAGTAACCGTTGGGACAGCAAATGACGCTAACCTTGCTAACTGACCTGTTAGCAAGCCACTATTTCGAAATGTTATATTGGTTTTTTATCGATATGCTCCGAATGCCCTGCTTGTTTAAATGCCCGTTTCCAAGTGGACTAGAAGCTAGAAGCTAGTGCGTAAACACTCGTAACGTTGTGATCCTAAAGGCACACTAGCCCGGCTCTGGATCACCTCTGCTCCGCTCGCCAGGCCGCGTGGCAGCGCGTCTCTCCCAGCAAGCAGGTGAGGATCCAAGTGGAAACCAGTTTCATACAGTCTATGGTGAAGACCTGTTTCATACAGTCTATGGTGAAGACCTGTTTTATACAGTCTATGGTGAAGACCTGTTTTATACAGTCTATGGTGAAGACAGACACGTTCAATTTTAATCTGAGCTTGGTCATGAAATGTGATGATTCAGTTAAGCGCTTGTTTGTGTATTTGTTAGTATGCACAATTATAACATCAGAACCTGCACACAATGTGCGTCAAAACACTTGATTGATTAAAAAGGTAGGCTTTTTAAAGTCAATACTATAAATAGGAATATTAGTGCGTTAGTGCACGGTATTAAAGTTTCATCACGTAAAATCTAACTGCTTCAAAAAGTAGTTTTGTTTGTTGGAAGAAATGAATCCAGTGTTATGGTTCTTGTTAATACTCAGTATGTTTTGTTATGTTTCAGAATGTTCAAAGGTCCTCCGATCGGGTCCTGCCATACAAGGTCCTTGCTGGTTGGCGTGAGAGACTCCTTCTACAGTGCTTCTCCCATGGCTCTGCCTGGGAACCTCTGTAGCAGGTGGTGTACTTCTCCAGGCTGGAAGACGCTCACCTCCTCACAGAAAAGAATGGGAGTAACGGAAGGAGATTTCTCACTCTACAAGGAGACGCTACCCTCTGTTTCAGCTCCTGCACCATCAAGCTTGGGCTGTGGACATTATCTTCTGAAAGCTGCTGCACACCAAAGCCTCAAAATCCATCCCAAGCTTCCTCCTCTCACACAGCCTAAAATAAGAGTGGAGCCTCGGCAGTGCTGCATGTTCAGCTATTTAACACAAGCATCCAAACATCCGAGTACGCATTGTGACCATTCTAACAACATGAAATCTCTTCCACTACAGAACAGACTGCGGAGCATCAGCCAACCGCCAGTCTGTATTATCCCAGGTCCTAATCAGCGTGGCATATTCCTGACTCAACTTACAGGCTCCGCAGCACAAAGAGCAGCTGTTGGGACTCTCTGTGGCCCCGCCCTGTGGAACCAGAGCAGAGCCCTCCACCAGGCCTCCCCACGCCAGGCCACCGCCCTGGGTCACTGCCTGTCCCTGGAGAACGAGCAGAGGTGCCGATGCAGCCTGGGCCGCAACCTGAAGCTCTACGAGGCAGGGCGAGGGGCGGCCCATGGAAAGAGCCAGGGGAGGTGGGCGTCCATCCTGGTGTCGCTGTGCTCCGTGCAAGGCGAGCCGGCCTTCCTCTTCACTCTACGCTCCAGCAAGCTGAAGAAAAACAAGGGAGATGTCAGGTGGGTGCCTTGCCTGCAAGTTATCTGTGTTTTGATCAATGATAAAGATGAAAAGAGTATCACGAAACAAGATTCAAAAGTTGTATTACTAGGCGATAGCTTGTAAACGGCATTTCAGCACCATAAACGACAATGCATTAGACCACTGGGCAATTCTTTAACAATCTATATAGAAAAAAAGATATAGATATTTATCTATAAAGATGTATAGAGATATATCTATCTATTGAGATTTCTATCGATGGATCATTTAGATTTCCCCTGGGTCGAATAGTAGTCCATGTGAAGTTTGTTCATTGTGTGTATTTAAGGTGGTGTGCTTCAAGCAGTGTCACCCTGTCATGTCCGTTGGTTGTGTAGCTTTGCAGGTGGCAAGAACGATCCATCAGACAAAGACGTGGTGGACACCGCACTGAGAGAGGCCCGGGAGGAGCTTGGCGTTACCGTGGCAACAGAGAAGGTGTGGGGCCTTCTGAAGCCACTCAGGGAGACAGTAAGTAAATAAGGCTACTTGGCGTTACCGTGGCAACAGAGAAGGTGTGGGGCCTTCTGAAGCCACTCAGGGAGACAGTAAGTAAATAAGGCTACTTGGCGTTACCGTGGCAACAGAGAAGGTGTGGGGCCTTCTGAAGCCACTCAGGGAGACAGTAAGTAAATAAGGCTACTTGGCATTACCGTGGCAACAGAGAAGGTGTGGGGCCTTCTGAAGCCACTCAGGGAGACAGTAAGTAAATAAGGCTACTTGGCGTTACCGTGGCAACAGAGAAGGTGTGGGGCCTTCTGAAGCCACTCAGGGAGACAGTAAGTAAATAAGGCTACTTGGCGTTACCGTGGCAACAGAGAAGGTGTGGGGCCTTCTGAAGCCACTCAGGGAGACAGTAAGTAAATAAGGCTACTTGGCGTTACCGTGGCAACAGAGAAGGTGTGGGGCCTTCTGAAGCCACTCAGGGAGACAGTAAGTAAATAAGGCTACTTGGCGTTACCGTGGCAACAGAGAAGGTGTGGGGCCTTCTGAAGCCACTCAGGGAGACAGTAAGTAAATAAGGCTACTTGGCGTTACCGTGGCAACAGAGAAGGTGTGGGGCCTTCTGAAGCCACTCAGGGAGACAGTAAGTAAATAAGGCTACTTGGCGTTACCGTGGCAACAGAGAAGGTGTGGGGCCTTCTGAAGCCACTCAGGGAGACAGTAAGTAAATAAGGCTACCAGTTGGTCAGTCTTTCATACACCTGAGAGGATATCACAAACTGGTAGCTGTTGGATTAATGGCTAAGACTGGTTAACATTGATGGTAAAATAGGACTTTTAATCGATACACACAAATTATGTATAAATATCATCATGAGCTGAAACAGCAAGTCTACCTGTTTTTAAAGCCAATCTTCTAATCTCATGATCTGGTTGGAAACCTTTAACGGATAACATAATTAACCAAAATAATTGTATAATTGATATTCTACTTCATTATTGCGTAAAACTGACTTGTTCAAATAACTAGATCTGCACAAAATGTATTTTGTTTATTTTGTCAGTTATATTATTACTAACCCTGTAATATACTTTTAGAATTAATGTTTAGTATATCTTTTTTTATCTTTCTAGAATATTATGCCCTGAGTAGGTAACTTGTCATAAGAATTGCCATGGCCAGTGTGACTCAGTGTTGTTGTTTGTGTCACTAAAATACTTTAACTTGACCTTGTATCTCTCTGCTTTTTGTCTTTCTAAAGTCGGGCATGATGGTTGCTCCTGTGCTCGCTAACCTGGGCCCCATTGAAGACCTGTCCTTTAAACCAAACCCAGAAGAGGTAAACTCATGTGGTTCCAGTTGTCACTCAAACTGCTGTTTGAATGTAATCTCATCAGCAGATCTCCACAATATCCCAGTGTGTACTTCTTTTCTTTTCCTTAGATTTGAATGAAAAATGTCTTTGCACCCTTTTGTGCTGATCCGCAGGTTGAGGAGATCTTCACCTTGTCCCTCTCCCACGTGGTGAACCCCTCAAACCGCAGGTACACACACTTCCGGAGCGGCGACGCCTACGCCCACACGCTGCCCGTGTTCCACAACGGGAAGCACCGCGTGTGGGGGCTGACCGCCGTCGCTCTCGACCACGCCCTCGCAGTCATCGCGTCGCCCTAGCAACCCGACTGGCATGCTGACAACGGGAACGCCGTTGAATCACGTGGTAGCAGTTGGACAGATGAGAAATCAAAGTGGCGTTTGTTGAAGGAGCTTCACGGCAGTTGTTGATTTGACGGCGAAGGATATTAATGGGTCCGTTTATTTGAGTTTGCGCTCTCTCCTAGCCAGGGGTCAACGGCCCTCGTTGGGGGAGTTTTGTTTGCGAGGAGCTGGGCCTACTGGTTTGAGGACATAGTGAAACAATACACTAATGGAGCAACTGTTTTTTGCATTGACCAACTGAATACCTTGGCTGACAGTGAAAAACGTAAAAGTAAAACCCCTGCATATATCATTTACCGTTGCATTGGTTCCATATATTTATGTTTGTTCTATATATTCTTTACATTTAACTTTATATTATTTATATTTAAAAATAAATTTCAGTACACTCAGGGAGATAATGTTCAGAAATATGCATAATTAGACATATAGAGCTGTTATTTATTTTCTTTTAAGATTAAATAACCATTTACTCATGGTGTTCATGAATTTCAAAATCAGCCTGTTTTCAGCCATTGTTTGTAGTGTGTAATCTTCTGCTGAAAACCAGATTATGATCTTCTCAGAGAGAGGTTGCTTCTTCAGTGCCAGTGAGACATGGCACATTGAACAGCTCCTCCATGTTATTGTTGTAGGCAGGATCCTATTGAACTGCCATTCCAATGCAAGTCAACTGGCTGTTTAAGATTCACTTCCCTGCAGAAGAATTCAACTGAACTGGACTTGACAGTCAATCACTTACATATTAAGCATACTGTTGAGTAGTCGATGGAATAAATCAATAAAATTGATGTGGAAAAAGCAGTTGCCTTTATTAATAGGTAGCAGTAATCATTTAAGCGAAACATTTGCATAAAAATCATAGTTTACAAATAAACATAATTTCAGATAACTTTCATTCAGCACACAGCCAGAATCACATCAAATCAAAGATGAAACAAAAGTCCAAACCAGTACTACTCAAACTATAACATACATTTGATAAAGAGCAGTCGGCTGTCTTCTGGTCAACATATTGACCTTGCATAGCTTGTGTCCAGTGAGCAAAGCATGGTATGTTTGGCTCTTAACGATATCCAGGTCCTAAGAAACAGTGTTGACTGCTAGTGTCCAGGATATCCTACAGCTGGAGAACACACAACGTGGTCCTAGGAGAGATCTTTGTTTATTTTCTTCCTTCGCTACGGCATTGAACACTCCACGGGGTCCTGGGAGTCGGGCAGCAGGTGACAGTTGAAGGGCCAGCCGAGGGCGATGAGATCCAGGGCCGGGCCACACTGCGTTTCGGCCCCCGAGCAGACGGAGCGGCAGGGCTGGAGCACGCCGCCCTGGGGGCTGCACTGGGGCAGGAACATGGCACACAGCAGCCGCCGCAGGGGCTCAAAGCACGCCAGCTCCATCAGCACCTTTTAGGGGGGGGGGGGGGGGGTTTGCATGGAGGGGAACGAGAAAGGAAAGAGGGGCATCAATGTCAGATTCACCCTGCAAGTTTCAAAAGGCATGCAACTTGCAACTACCGTATGCGGAGGGGCGGGGGGGGGCAGTGGTAGTATGGGTAGGGGTGCATGTGCCACACCTTTACAAACATTTGCATTATCTATATAGATGATCAATAAACAGATGTGTAATATAATCATTACTCAACATTTACCACATCCCATGAGTTCACAAATTAATGATTCTCAATGACATACATTTGCGCTCTTGTGGAGATTTGATTTAAATGTAAGTATACTTTTCCACACACACACATTCACACCTTGTTTTGGTTGTTGTTTTTTCTTACACTCATCTTAAATATGCATATAGGTTGATGTTTTCCCCCACAGGTCATAGACCCTTATCAAGATGGTGTCATCGTAAGACAAACCCAGGGGTCGATCCAAGTGGTGTTGAGGGTTGAGATGGTGAGTTGAGGTATTGGTTGAGGTTGGTTTGTTGAGGTATTAGGCTGAGATGGTTGAGTTGAGGGATTGGTTAGAGATGGGGGTGGGTATTAGGCTTGAGCTTGATGGTTAGGTTGGGGTAGGTTGGTTTTAGTTGGGGTGGGTTAGGTGGGGTAGAGATGGTTGAGTTGGGGGGTATTAGGTAGAGATGGTTGAGTTGAGGTATTGGGGGGTGTTGAGAGGGGGTTGGGTTGTGGGGGGGGGGGGTTTGGGGGTGGGGGGTGGGGGTGGGTTGATGGGGGGGGGGGGGGGGTGGGGGGGGGGGGGGGGGGGGGGGGGTTGGGGGGGGGGGGGGGGAGGGGGGGGGGGGGGGGGGGGTGGGGGGGGAGGGGGGTGGGTGGGGGGGGGGGGGATTAGGGGGGGGGGTGGGGGGGGGGGGTTGGGGGGGGTAGGGGATGGGGAGTGGGGGGTTGAGGGGGGGGGGGTGGGGGTTGGGGGGTGGGGTGAGGGGGGGGGGGGGGTTGGGGGGGGGGTTGGGGGTATTGGGGGGGGGGGTGGGGAGGGGTTGGTGGGGGGAGGGGGAGTGGGGGGATGGGGGGGGGGGTGGGTGGGGGTGGGGGGTGGGGGGAGTTGAGGTATTGGGCTAGAGATGGTTGGGGGTTAGGTTAGAGATGTGGAGGGGGGTATTAGGGGAGATGGGTTGAGTTGAGGTATTAGGGGGTTAGGGGTTGAGGGGTGGGGGGGGTGGGTTGAGTTGGGTTTTTGGGTTAGGTGGTGTTGAGTTGAGGTATTAGGTTAGAGATGGTTGAGTTGAGGTATTAGGTTAGAGATGGTTGAGTTGAGGTATTAGGTTAGAGATGGTTGAGTTGAGGTATTAGGTTAGAGATGGTTGAGTTGAGGTATTAGGTTAGAGATGGTTGAGTTGAGGTATTAGGTTAGAGATGGTTGAGTTGAGGTATTAGGCTAGAGATGGTTGAGTTGAGGTATTAGGCTCGGCTGGTGAGCACGCAACTATGTCAGCTGTGTCCTTTTAGTTACTTACATTCTGTTATTAGTGAAATTTGGTTTGTTTGTGTTTTATATACAAAACATCCCATAATTCATTCATAGACCCTGACACATTAACTTCCACATCTCATGTTTATCTTTGATTTACAAAATAAACACTTTAAAAGATGGCTGTCACATCATTTTATTCCAGCCCAGAGCGTTGTGGATGAAGACAGACTCACTGAAGGAGGGGAAGGTGGAGTTGCCACAGCCCTGCTCGTCGGCTCCGTCAGGGCAGTCGTTCCACCCGTCACACAGCAGCTCCTGGTGCAGACACTCCCCGGAGCTGCAGGCTAACTGCTGGGGGCCACACGTCGCTGATAAATAATTGAATGAAAACGAAATACACGATGAGGAAGTGTGAACGACATGAGGGGAAAAGAAGGGCCAAATGAATAGTTGGGGAGAAGGAAGAGTTTGAAAATGTATGGTAAACATGGAGGGACGATCTGAAGATGAACTGAAGGAAGACAAAGTAAGACCAAGCGGGGGGTGGGAGGGGGTGGGGAGGGTGGGAGGGGGGGAGATGAACAGAGACAAGGCCCCAATGGGGACTGACTGACTGTCTGCCAGTGAAACGGCCTGGTATGTCGCGTTAAAGCCGCTGTCGGCCACCCCTTCGTCTGCCACGAACACCACGGTCATCTGGGGCCCGGATGAAGTCAGGTGTGGGGGGAGGCTCGTTCCACAGAACCTGAGGTTGTTGGCAAACCAACAAAACAACGTGAGAAAATGAACCAATGGGACACGGAGAACCAAAATCCCAGTTACGTAAGACTAGAGCAGATGGATAAGAAGATTAACTATTCTTTTTACAAGTGGACTAAAAACAAGCCTTTGTTATATCAACCAGAGCCCTGGGAACATTGTGACTGAGGGAGGACCAAGGCACGTGCACACACACACACACACACACACACACACACCACACACACACACCCACCCACGCACGCACACACACATGCGCGCACGCACGCACGCACACACACCCACCCACCCACCCACGCACGCGCGCACGCACGCACACACACACACACACACCCGCGCGCGCGCACGCACGCACGCACACACACACACACATTCACACACACACACACCCACGCGCGCGCACGCACGCACACATACACACACACACACGCGCGCACGCACGCACGCACACACACACACACATACACACACACACACGCGTGCGCACACACACATACACACACACACCCACGCGCGCGCACGCACACACACACACACACACACACACACACACCTGCCCAGGACCCGACCCGCTCCGGTGTCCGCACCGTCGTGGACCTCGACGTAATCAAACTCGCACACATCCTGGGTCTCCAGGCTGAAATTCCTGAAACTCAGCCTGATCACATGACCCTGCTCCGCAGATATACGCCACGTGCACAACTGACAAGGGGACAGAGAACATGTGTGTGTTAGCGGTGGTACATGAGCCATGCTGACACAGCTACATCAGCTGGGAAGGAGTTTGAGACGACTTGAACCTGGCTGAGAAAGCAGTCAAAGAGACCTGTTGGTGGGGATAAAGCCTGGGGTGGTTTGGACTGGCGATGGATCCACGAGGGTCCGTCCTCTGTCCCCCACACTCTGTTCAAACACAGAGGACACCCATCTGGAGTATCACTCAACATGGATTACAGATCCAATCGAATCAAGAGATTTCATACCAGCTCAGTCACCAACAGGTATTGCTAACTCCTTGATGCCAAACAACAAATGCAGAAATAAAAGTAAACTGTGGGACAACAGTTTTTGGGGAAAACATCCTGTAGTCCTATTTACAGTAACCGATAATTCAATTACTTGCTCTTCAAGTCAATTCCACCCAGCAACGTCATAAACAGCTTTAAATACCGTGTATAACACAAATCCATTCTTGAGTGCAAGACCTAGAAGTGCCCTCACCCTTGTGCTTGTGGCTGCAGTTGACCTCGTCCGTTTGGTCGCGGCAGTCAGGCTGTCCGTCACACACAGACACTGGGAGCAGACAGCGGCCCCCGTCACACATGAACTCTTCTCTGGAGCAGCTCTCTGAGAAAGATGTGGACACACACACACACACACACACACACACACACACACACACACACACACACACACACACACACACACATAGTCTTCTATGTTTGTATTTGAGAACATTTTGGACAAATTCTAAAACTTTCAAAACAAAATGGAAAGGTGTGCACGCACGCACGCAAGCATGCACATACGCACACACACACACACACACACACACACACACACACACACACACACACACACACACACACACACCCCCACACACATACACACACATACTGTGTTCAGGGAGTATGGCTCTGTACTGCACAGTGAAGCCACTGCCTGCTATGATGCTGTCTGAGTGAAAGGTAACCCAGACTGAACTGCAGTTGGTGTTGAATGTTGGGGGAGCCACGTTACCACAGAGCCTACAGCAGGAGACGAAGAGGGGAGAGGAAGAGGAGAGGAAGAAATGTAAAAAAAACAAAAAAACAATTAAAGACACCTTGAATTGTGAACAATGGATCACAGGTCTTTCTGTGACCATTTTTGTAATGAGAAAACTATATTGATTGTTAAATGTAACAACAAATACAATACAACATTTGGCATTAACTAACACATAACTAACACATAGCACAGATGCTGACTCTAAAATAAACGTGTATGCTAACCATATTCAACATTTAATTGGTTTAATCTTGCAAGTAAATATTTGGTACTGTTCTCAGCCATTTTATCATATTGGTCGTGAAGTATGGCTATGGCCCGGTGATACGGCTGAAGTCACCAAGTTCACATTTGACACATTCTGCAAAAATGCCTTCTAATAACATATTTACATAGATGTATTTGGCCCAAACTATGTTATGCAGGCAGACAGCAGCTGTCTATAAGTTGAATGGGACATCCACACAGGATGGGCAGTGAGGGAGTGTATAAAGCCTCTACTGTCCCCTATCGATTATTTAATGTCATTGCAAATGCCTTACGTCTATACAGTTTGATGGAGTTTGTATTGCTAATGATCGACCCACCTCACATTAACTGCAGTTTGTCATTGTCATTCTGTTCACACAAATAATATTGAGAAAAATGTTTCCCCATAGATAGATATTCATTTTAGTCGCATGCCCATCGCATCGTTAAATGTTATATAAAATGAGCCATCAAGTTAGAATGGGCCACCTTCCAAGTCTTGCAGATCCTCTCACAGGTGAAGAAATACAGCATAAAAGGCTTTGGCAAAATAATTTGCCTAGAGAGGCCACTCAGACTAGAAGGGCAGAAAATGCACAACTAGTCTCCGACATTTTAGGTTCATATCAGAAGTGCCTCTGTCCATCTGTCTGTCTCCTCTAGGTTGGAGCTCTCCAGGATCCACCCACCCACCTGGTGACCACAGAGCCCTGGTCCCTCCTCTCCTGCACCTCCAGCCAGTCAAACAGACAGGGGGATGGCCCCTCCACGTTCAGGGAGGAGACACGGACCTGCACCAAGTGTGGGGGCTGGACCCGGATCACCCAAACACACAGAGCGTCGGGCGGGTAGAAGCCCGGGTGGTTAGGAGAACTGAAAGTCCCTTCTGCGTCAGACAGTGCTCCCCCGCATCCTGAAAGCGGTACAGAGAACAGCTGTAAGGAGAAAGGCTGAGGAAGTCTCATGTTGTTGTGAGGCTCACGTGGTCGCATTCAGAGAGGGAGAGCAGAAGGCATGGGGTAGTTGAAGAGAAAACTTAGGAACAAGAAACCAAAACAGAACTAAGAAGTCACTCAAGAGCATTCAGGACAGCAGCATTAAATCATTGGCCATAGATGGCAATTAGTGACCGTAACAGCAAGTTAATTAATACAATCTCCTCACTGGCTGTGATATCCCTGGCTCTTATTTAAACCAATCCAAAACTGCAATACAAGCACTATGTTGGATACTGATCTAGCATTTATACATTTTTGGATAAAAGATAAACCACAGAAAGCACACGACAATAGCCAGAATAATGAAATAATCAGCCAAATCTGGGCGACTGTTTGGTATATTCCCTTACAGTCTCGGTTGCACCGTCTCCTGTCAGCATTACCATCAGAGCCCCAGAGGGCTCAGGAGGAACGCGTCTGACTTGGGGAACCCTTACGTGTTTGGGACGTGGAGCGTGCGGTCAAAAGGGGCTGGGTGGCCGTTGTGGTGTCGTCGCTATGACTACTGTTGTCAGGCAGGGTGGGCAGGGTGGGCAGGGTGGGGACACCTCAGCTCCACTCAGCAGGTCTGGAGGGTTGGTGGACGACGGCGCTCCCTCCGAAGCCTGCCTGTTTATCTCTAGGCCAGAGGGAGAGAGAGGGAGCGTGCAAAAGGGAACAAGGGGTTTTCCACTTCTTATTTTAGAAGTGCTATAGTATGAATGTAACATAGGCGGATTAAACATGACGATGATTAACTTGCTGTTCCTCACTAACAAGACACTTTCTTCTCTGCACTTTAAAAGACACAATACAGATTTAGCAAATAATTGACTCGGTCAGCGGGTGATGTGGTTTACACCAGTACAAGTCAGACTCACGGGTGAGAATGAGAACCAGTGCCAGGCCCAGGGCCGCCACCAGGAACAACACCACTGCACAGACCAGCACGGGCCCCCAGCTGCAGCCCGGCCCCCTCAAACGCATCGCCCAGGCGCCAAACACGCCCCGGCCTGGCCAGAAAAACATGAATACACGTGTTTCTTTACCCTCATAGCAAGCACAACACATTCAAAGTGAGTTTGAGGTTTCAATGGCGGACTCACAGGATGCAGGCGGTGTGATTGGGTCAGGGGTGGATGAGGTGGTCCTGAATCCCTCCACCTTGTTCTCCTGCTCTCCCTCCAGCTCAAACGCAGGGTTGCAGAACACGTTCTAAGGTAAACAGACATATTAACACGAAACAATCCTTTCCTTAATGTCCTTCAAATAAACAATTACAAATTTTGCATTCAACAGACATTCAAGATTTCTAAGAACAATATTGCAATATTACATCTTATATTTATTTTACCTTTATTTCAACAGAAATTCTGCTTGAGATTAGAAACTCTTTAACGAGAGTCCTGTTAACATTTACAAAAAAGCAGAACAATAAAAGACACATCCACAAACAAACACAAATACATAAAATAAATACAAACAATACAATCTATACACATACAGGGTAGGATTCACCAATGTCTAAAATGACATAAGATGTATATTCAAATAAATTCAAAATGATTTATTCTGAGTATTCTAAAAGATTTATTCTGAGAAATGTGTTGAGCCATTGTGTATCCTTCCTGAAGACTATGGAGCCTAGTTCTAAGACCCAGTCAACCCAGTGAAGCATCTTCTCCGTGCATCAGGGCATCCACTACAATCGTTCTCACACACCTTGTAGATGTCCCTCGAGTCAGAGTACACGGCTACTTGGGTGAGCTCAGACATATTAGTTTAGCATAGATTCCTCTTCAAAGTGCCTATGGGTTACACAGAATGCAGAACCAGTGACATCGGCATCGGTCCATGAGCTGTTGCTGTTAAGGTCGCCACAGTTGATCCTGGAAATGTCTCATTTTCGTCAAAATCTCACAGCCTTGCTTCTCAGATCGTAGCATTCCAGCTTTTGTCAGGCTCCATCAAAATAATAATCTACTCTAAACTAAAACAACTGGGGGAAAACGGTTGAGAAAAAATGGTTGAGAAAACAAAAAAGGTGTGAACAAAATCCTCAAAGCATCCACATTTATGTCTCTATGTTTGTTCGACTCTTCGAGGTGGGGGAGTACAGCCTGAATGTGTTGTGTTACGTCCGAAGGTGAAGCCACCAGTTTTACATTCCATTGGGCTCCACAAAGCCAAGTCAGCTGAGGCCACTGAGCACAGAGAAGAAACTAACTGGGGGTATTAGGGGGGGGGGGGGGGGGGGGGGGGCAAGAGAGAGAGGCCCAGGGCTGTAAGTGCCTGTTAAACCTCTATATCACATAATAATCATCCTCTGAACGTGCACACACACACACACACACACACACACACACACTTATTGATAACTACAGAGCCATGCATACAACTTCAGACTCATTCACAGTTGCTTTTGTGCACTACAACACCTCCAAACCAAACAAATCCTGCACTGTAAAGACAACAATAAAAAGAATTGACGTATTCTGATGGCCCTTGAAGCATCCCAAAATTGGCCTCTAATTTTATAAACACATGAACGTGTGAAAAATAGATGAAAGGGTTGAATGTATTGTTATGGCAAGAATCTAGGACTAATCATTTTAGGAAGTGTTTTATAAAATATCTTCAGTTTTAAATATTCTCAGAAATGGAGAAAAATAACGGGAAATCATAACTGAAAGAGCTGAGTATGTCACTTTGATTTCCTGAATTGCTCAACCATCCTGGGGTATCAGTCAAATAGTGCAGCTGGCTGCTGAACACACCACTCCAGAGCACCTCAAGCCATGTCTACTGGAGCACCGCTGTGCATCCTACTGCTCCTGTCCATCCCAGATCGTGAGTAGGGTTGTAGATCTCTGGGTCACTTTGATGCAGAGCTGTTACCAATATACCGCTGTTTCCCAACCTTGTTTATTTCTATTCTGTACCCCATATTCTTAGGCTTCATTATTTATATTGTAGGTGCCAAGCTGAGGCGGACCTCTATCTATTTATCAGCAACAATCCATATGTATAACAATTATTATTAACAATGAATACATTAATCAATTGCGACCTACGGTTGCATGCTTCAGCAGGGGGCAGCACATGAAGGCTGGTGAGAGGGACCAAGTAGCTCCCTTCATCTCAAAGTTGTCCTTCTTGGTTTTGAGTTGTGTAGTTTTGTGATTTTGAAATCTATTATTGTTTCAATGTACTTTGTGTGGATTCAAGTTATTGAAATAACGTTCAATAGTATAATAGTGCGATGTAAGTTTAGAAAGCATATAACAAAGCAAAATGTCGAGGCCATGACCTGAGTTCTCTATGGTAGCAGTGGTCCTAATCTCCTTGTCTCCTGTCATCTCATGATGTTGTACTGTCATTTTTGCCTTTATTTTAATCAAGAGTTTGGTTCTACTTACCGTGTGTGCGTGTGTGCGTGTGTGTGTGTGTGTGTGTGTGTGTGTGTGTGTGTGTGTGTGCGCGCGCGTGTGTGTGTGTGTGCGTGTGCGTGTGTGCGTGTGCGTGTGCGTGTGCGTGTGCGTGTGCGTGTGCGTGTGTGTGTGTGTGTGTGTAGTGCGCATGCAGGCGGAGGAGTACGGGGACTATGAAGACGGCGAGTCTCTCTGCTCCACTGAAGAGACCATCAGAGGCGGCCATGTTTCCTACTCACAGGTAGAAGACCGCTTACAAATGATTCAGAAGATAAAAGCTTAATACAATCTGCTATGTCGATTTCTCAAATGCAGAGATAGTAATGAATGAATGAAGTGGCATAAGAATATTGTAATTAAAAGCGAATATTTTAGGGTTACAATTAACTATAATTGTAATCAATTTTACATTTCTATATAGTATTAAGATATTGTGATATAAAAGTATATATCAATATGATGTGTATGGGAAATGTGGATCAACATTAAATAAAATTCATCATACTTTTGCAAATACATAATAATCGGACTGATGCGAGGTGGCTTAAAAAATGAATGTTCTCTTTTTAGGGAGGGTTGAAAGGGAGTGTGCTGACCTATCACTGTTCCCATGGATACGACCCTTTCCCTGTCAGCCATAGGCTATGTGATGATGACGGGGAGTGGTCAACCATGACGTCAGCCAATGGGAGACTACTGACACGGGCAACATGTAAAGGTAAATCTTGGATTGCTGAAGGAAGATGCCTTTCGTATGGGTTTTAATGTGTCACTCGCTCTCTCTTCCACTCTTTCTCTTCCAGAGAAATTGTGCCCCGGCCAGCTCCAGCTGGATAATGGGGACTTCAGGCCGAGGGACCAGTGGTTTCGTCCAGGGACTATGCAGAGCTTTTCATGCTTTGGAGGGCTAACCCTGTCTGGCTCAGCAAACAGGACCTGCACCCTTTCCCTAGAGTGGACCGGAACCAGCCCTATTTGTGACAACAATGGTCAGGAAGGCAGAACATAGGAAGTGAATTTGTGTATTTTAGTTTCAGAAGTCTCTCCGCATGTTGCTCCGTCCTTCGAACTAAGCCAAGATTTCACCTATGAGTTGAATCAATCTGCAAATTCCAGATGGTTTCAATGTGTAGACTAGGGATGATTTTTGCCACCTGAACCTAGAATGTTTATCTCTGGGATAAAAATAACTGTTTAAAGCTGGGGTAGGCAATTTGGAGAAACCAGTCAGAGTAAGTTCGATTTTGGAAGTGTCCAACAGAAAAAAATCCCAGCCCTCCCTTCAGGCCTCCCTCCAAAGCCACTCCCTCCAAAGCCACTCCCCCAAAACACATGACTAGCTTGCTAAGGTCTGCCTGGCCTTCTGGAAGACTCTGGTCATGTGCAATGAGTGCATGGGCAGCTGGGTAGGTAGAGAGACAGACAGGTAGGCCAATCATTTCATTCGTGCCGAATGAAATGATTCGATTGGCCTGCGACTGCCACAGGTGCCGTTTCCTTCATGTTTTATGTCAGAGCATTACATTTATTGATTTAATCTACCTTTAATCTATATAATCTTCACAACACTTCATTCCAGCACACAAACAACATACTGTGTGTTCAGTGGCCACTGGTTGGAATATGTCTGGTACCTCACGGTAAACGCAGGCTACGATAGTACTTCAATTCAAGTGATTAATCAGGTGTACTGGTTGGTTTGTTACACTGTAATATAGGCCCACACTGTAACAAATACGTTTTATAAGTGATTTTATAAGTGATGTAACTGGGGCCATGTTTAGGACTACAAAGGGAATAAGCTTGTAACATACATGCATTGATCCAAATACACCTTCTGTCTCTAAACCTTTTAATGGAGCGAGTGGGTTAATAGGAATAATCTGTAATCATTTTCATTCATTTAATTTTAGCACCACGTCCAAATGTGCATACCAAAACTAAATTGGTTTGACTTTTGTTTGGTTTATTTAAATACAGTTGGTACCTGCAAAGACCCGGGGGTCCCACCAGGGGCCTTGAGGTCAGGGTCCCGGTTCAAGGTGGGGGACACGGTGACCTATCGGTGCCAGGCAGGTATGGACCTGCTGGGATCCAGCCAGCGGGTCTGTCTCTACAGCAGGGAGTGGAGCGGCTCACCACCACGATGCCAGGGTAAGGAGGAGAGACATCCGAGATGATGCTGATGCTGATGCTGATGATGCTGATGATGATGATGATGATGATGATGCTGATGATGATGATGATGAAGATGCTGATGATGAGAACCGTTGTTGTTGGTCATTATTAATGTTGTTGATCATATCAAACTTCTATGCAGCCTACAATGGCTTTGACAGTCCCAGTGTTGTGGCGGCCCTTCTGACCGGCTCCCTGGCAGGGGTTATGGAATCCCATTCACCAGAGATTCAAGAGAGCGGTGAGTGTCCTGTATAACCACGTGACGTTCATCACTTTGTTGATGTTTAGGCTAATGCGCATCCCCCCCCCCCCCCCCCCCCCCCCCAAAAAAAAGAAGTCCTTCAAGAGGGCTTCGGGCGAACGATCGACGTGGAGGATGACAGTCGGCTGAACATCTATATCTTACTGGACACATCTGGCAGCGTTGCCACATACTTCGACGACACCAGAAAGGCTGCCATCAGTCTCATCAGGAAGGTCTGTGCACTCTCAGCTCAATATCACTCCTCAGGGCCCTTGGAGGGAAGTGAAACCGACACTGTACTCACATTACACCAAAAACAACCAAAGCAGAATATCCATATTTCTCTGCTGCCCCTCTGCAGCTGGCCAGCTTTGACGTCCAGATGAAGTTCCATGTGACGTCTTTCGCCAGCAAGGCTATAGACATTGTGACCATCGCAGAGACCTACATCAGTACAGATGCTCAACTTGTCATAGAGAGTATCCAGGACTTTGACCCTAATGGTAGGACAGTCCTAACACAATGTGTGATTGTCTTGTGTCCGGACGTGGCATGTACTTCTGGTTCATGTTAAAGAGTGAGTTCCTTTTTCTTTTATGCAGTTCACAATGGCAATACGGGGACCAATCTCTTCGAAGGACTGCGTAGAGTAGATGCAATGATGGCTGTCTTGAAGGAAAGCGGAGAGGATAATAGTTTTATGGAGACTCAGAACGTTATTGTCATAATAACAGATGGTAATGCTTTCTTCTTTGCTAAATTAAGTTTATGTGGGGAAAAGTTAGATCTTTCCTTTTATTTCGTTTTTAATTGACTCATTAACACTCATGAGTTGAACGGCCAACTCATTGTCGGACAGAATGTAAAGAGAAGTGTTACATGAGGGTCCCTCTCTCTCCCTAGGTAATTCCAACACTGGACCCAGTCCCATGGTTGCCCTTACCAGAATACGATCCCATTTTAACTACATCCACCCCACATCGACACACGACGACCACACCAAAGAGAAACTGCTTGGTATGCAGTCGCACAATCATCTTTCAACTCGAATACAGATCGCCACTTCAGACTAACTTCATACTCGTCCTCAGACGTGTACGTGTTCGGCATTGGAAAGGAGATTAACAGAAAAAACCTGAATGACATCGCCTCTAAAAAGCAGAAAGAGGAACATGTCTTCATTCTGGAAGACCTCAAAGCTCTGGGAACAGTCTTCAACAGCATGATCAGTAATGTGCTTTTTTCATTTGTATTTGCATCCTCAATATTTTGTAAAATACAATGGAGGTATGTATTAATAGTTCATAATATTGCTCAATATATAGTGGATTAGTGGCCATGTTTTAACCAACATTTATCCGGTGATTTCATCAGACGGTGTTGATCTGGTTCAATTTAGGTACGGTATTCTTAGGTACCAAAAGAGTCAATTGCAATGGATTTACTTGTAAATCTAGATATCAAGACTGTGACCAAGTGTGGGGTGGCCGAGGAAGAGACTTCCAACGATCTTCCAGAAGACACAGGCATCACCAGGCCTTGGCATGTCGCTCTCAAAGTCCTGGCGACCGATCTGAGCGCAGAGATCCCATGCTATGGATCCGTTGTGAGCCCCAGCTGGATTCTGACAGCGGCCCACTGCTTTGCCCGGTCCAGTGTAGCGGCACTGAGGCAAAAGATAGAAGTCAAACACGGTTGGTGTTGGTTCATTCCTGGTTAACCTCTTTACTCATGCATGTGCTCAGACACCATGACAGTGAAACCTCTACCAACCGTCAAACCAATAAACACGGCAACACAGCTGCCACTCGTTGTGTTGCACATCGAACATCAATATTGGTTGTCTCCTCATTTTCTGTTTAACTGAAATCATAAATTACGGAAGTAAGTCACATTCTGAATTGCATTTCATACCCTAACCCTAAAACAATTGATAATAAGAGGCAACCATTCGCTGGTATGTGAAAGGCAGACTTATCATATAAAGTGACACACCTCATACTTCCCCTCGCAGGTCATAATTCTGAAATGATGGACGGTACGATTTTCATCCACCCAAAGTTCAACGTCAAAGGCCTCGAGCACAGAAATGTGTCTGAGTTCTACGACTTTGACCTGGCTCTGGTGCAGCTGAACACCAGCATCCCCCTCTCCTGGGGGGCCAGGTAAAGACGGCCTCGCAGGGGTCACGTTCAATCCCCAACGGATGGTCCGTGGAGACGCAGAGGGGCAGCAACAGTGTTGACTTGGAAGTGGACAGCTCTAAGCAGTGTTTCTAAATGTACAACAAGTTGTTCACATGAACAGATCCACAGGTGTACGCTTAGACCAGAGGCTCCTGTATGCTTGTGGATGAGTGCCTATTGTCCTTTTTTGTGTTGTCTGTTAACTATGATGTAACCCTATGTTTTATGCAATCCTGTTTTATGCTGCTTTCTTGGCCAGGTTGCTCTTGGAAAGGAGATTTTAATCTCAATGAGTCTCATCTGGTTCAATGAAGGTTATAATAATGCAGTACAAGTGGAAACAGAGTGCGTTGTAGTTGAAGAGTTTGGGGCTTTAAGGTGCCATCAGAGGATTAACCTTACGAGTAAACTGACGCAAAGGTTTGTGGCACCACAGACCCGTCTGCCTGCCCTGTACTACAGCCGCCGACCGAGCCATGAAGCGAGTCGGATCCACCTGCAAGCAGCACAGTAGGAGATGACCTCTTGACCTTTCACCCTGAACACACTTTGCTACCGACACATACTGTGTATAGTAATATTTGATTTACAAAGCGCCTTTCAATGATCCCAAAGTGCTTTACAATGTGCGTGTGTGTGTGTGTGTGTGTGTGTGTGTGTGTGTGTGTGTGTGTGTGTGTGTGTGTGTAGGAAATGAATTACTACCACACAATCAAAATGTAGCATCCTTCATAAACAGAAAATCGGAACGCGTGGAAACACTGGTTCATATTGGAGAACAGGTGAGTAGGTGTAACTCTGATGAATCTCTGACCTAATTTAGCAACTCATTCTCAGGTGTAATTGTTGTTATCAGTTCAAAACATTACCAAAAAGTACTTGCCATTGTACTATTTATGTGGGCCCTCCCCATTTATGATTTGTTTTGCTATAAGACTCACCACTGTGTAAGACAATTAATTGACTTACTTAAGTTACTAAAAACCTTTTGCCCATGGCCATACCTGAATGTGGTGAACACGGTTATCTCCAGCATCTCTACTCCCTGCAGAGGCAAGCCTGCGTGTCGAAGGCTGCTGGGTTACTGAAGGAGCCCACAGACGTGACGTTGGATGAGCTCGTACCCGAGCGCTTCCTCTGCACTGGAGGCTCCGCCACATTCAAAAACTCTGTCAGCTGCAAGGGTAGGTTCTCAACAGGCAACGGCACACATTGCACGTTTACTGATGGCCGCCGATACGATATGAAAACAAGCTAATACAACGCTCTCCAAATCGACCTCACAACTCTAGGCGATTCCGGTGGCTCGCTCTTCCTGCGGAACAGGATGCGCTACTTTCAGGTCAGTGAGGAGACACGGTTTAATGGTTCTGAACTATGGCCCTTTACCACAGAGGCCTAATAGAAGGGTTTAAACGGGTTTATCTCATTAAGTTATAAACGGTCCGTAGGCATGCAAGTGCCCATAATTAACATCATGAGATACACCTGTTTTCACCCCTACTATTATACCTGTTTGATAAAGGCCTTTTATCTACAACGCTATCATTGATTCCTGTAGCCACTATTTTTAAGTTGGTGTGGTTCTCTTTCTGACCTTTAGGTGGGGGTATTGAGTTGGGGTACCGTAGACCTGTGTGGCAGCAGAGCGGATCGGCTTCCTGCTGCAGATGCTCGTGACTTCCACATCAGCCTGTTCACCGTCGTGCCGTGGTTAAAGCAGCACCTGGGCCAGCAGCTAGCGTTCCTGCCGTTGGAAGACTGATGGCTGCTGTACTCTTGCCTGTCTCACCATGCCACGAGCCTTGGCGTACAAAATCTGTCCGTCACAGTAACTCAGCAATATCCTATATTTCCTCGAGATGTGCATACATGCTGTATGTGCATACTTTTGTTTTTGTTCTTATTAAAATAACGACTTTGAAATGCATTACTGTGCTCACCTTTCAACAGTTATTTTAGTTCATCCTCATGCTGGGATGTTTAGTTCACTAGAGTGTGTGACTACTTGTTAGGTTACTGCTTAGACCTGGATGGAGAGAACATGCTCACCACAGCAACACAGCCTCCAACTTCCCTGCAGATGCTGCTTTACATAGAACATGAGCAATCTAATATTATTTGATGAACCAGGCACAACTATTTCCCATAAAAATACACATTACAATTCCACACACAAAACAAATCCAACGTGAAAAGAACTGAAAGTAAAAATGTTAAACACACACATATACCAATGTTTAACAACCTTTTTGACAAATTATGAAACTTAATGGACATGTGCACACACTGTACTGTACAGTGAAGCCACTGCCTGCTGTGATGCTGTCTGAGTGAAAGGACACACACACACCCACCCCCCCCACACCCCCCCCACACACACACACACATACTGTGTTCAGGGAGTATGGCTCTGTACTGTACAGTGAAGCCACTGCCTGCTATGATGCTGTCTGAGTGAAAGGACACACACACACACCCACCCCCCCACACCCCCCACACACACACACACACACACACACACATACACACACACACACATACTGTGTTCAGGGAGTATGGCTCTGTACTGTACAGTGAAGCCACTGCCTGCTATGATGCTGTCTGAGTGAAAGAACACACACACACACCCACCCCCCCACACCCCCACACACACACACACACATACTGTGTTCAGGGAGTATGGCTCTGTACTGTACAGTGAAGCCACTGCCTGCTATGATGCTGTCTGAGTGAAAGAACACACACACACACCCACCCCCACACCCCCCCACACACACACACATACTGTGTTCAGGGAGTATGGCTCTGTACTGTACAGTGAAGCCACTGCCTGCTATGATGCTGTCTGAGTGAAAGGACACACACACACCCACCCCCCCACACCCCCCCACACACACACACATACTGTGTTCAGGGAGTATGGCTCTGTACTGTACAGTGAAGCCACTGCCTGCTATGATGCTGTCTGAGTGAAAGGACACACACACACCCACCCCCCCACACCCCCCCCCCACACACACACATACTGTGTTCAGGGAGTATGGCTCTGTACTGTACAGTGAAGCCACTGCCTGCTATGATGCTGTCTGAGTGAAAGGTAACCCAGACTGAACTGCAGTTGGTGTTGAATGTTGGGGGAGCCACGTTACCACAGAGCCTACAGCAGGAGACGAAGAGGGGAGAGGAAGAGGAGAGAAGGAAACGTTTCAAAACAAATTAAAAGAAATACAAAAATCACTTTTGTTTTCTAATATCCGACATTTGATTGGTTTAACCTTGTAAGGTCTCTCGTTAACATTAGCTTCAGCGGCTCTGGGTTGCTCGGGTTGAGAAACAGGTACAACTTCCTTTATGTGGATTTGGGGTGTGTAGTCTTTCTAATTACGGATTTAAGTAATTAATTTCAATGATCTTATAATGTGTGCCTCTCTAGGCCTTAGGCTCTGTGTCGATACGTACCGCAGACTTTAAATACTTTAAAAGGCACAGAACTAACTTACCTAATGTGCATTTCATTCAAGTCAATATATCAAATAATCAGAAAGAACCACACACGCACATTTTAAAACACATTTATATGAATACAATATGTATTTTTATGCAGGATAAAGAACACGAAATAAAGAGAAAGAAACCCAAGAAACAGTGGCAGTCCTGTTGGAACACGTGACCTTCCAACAAAAGTTGATCGTGGAAGGATTTGTCCTCGACAAAAAGATTACCATTCAACTGTTTGAGCAGGTCTTTATCCTATTTGACAAGTGGCATTATTTACCAGAATTACCCTATGACGGAGGTAAGGAAATGGTTTTTCCAACTGTGATCAATTGTTTAGTTTTGTTTCATATCTCTGGTGTAGCAGATCCTACTGGTGCATTTAGTCAACATACATTTTGTTTCTTATCAGAAGCTTCTCATGTAGAAGCAATGGAGGAACTCACCAAGGACCCAGGGACCATAACCAAGGACCCAGGGACCATAACCAAGGACCCAGGGACGATAACCAAGGACCCAGGGACGATAACCAAGGACGACCAAGGGACCATAACCAAGGACCCAGGGACGATAACCAAGGACCCAGGGACGATAACCAAGGACCCAGGGACCATAACCAAGGACCCAGGGACGACCCAGGGACGATAACCAAGGACCCAGGGACCATAACCAAGGACGACCCAGGGACGACCCAGGGACCATAACCAAGGACCCAGGGACCATAACCAAGGACCCAGGGACCATAACCAAGGACCCAGGGACCATAACCAAGGACCCAGGGACCATAACCAAGGACCCAGGGACCATAACCAAGGACCCAGGGACCATAACCAAGGACCCAGGGACGACCCAGGGACGATAACCAAGGACCCAGGGACCATAACCAAGGACGACCCAGGGACGACCCAGGGACCATAACCAAGGACCCAGGGACCATAACCAAGGACCCAGGGACCATAACCAAGGACCCAGGGACCATAACCAAGGACCCAGGGACCATAACCAAGGACCCAGGGACCATAACCAAGGACCCAGGGACAATAACCAAGGACCCAGGGACCATAACCAAGGACCCAGGGACGATAACCAAGGACCCAGGGACCATAACCAAGGACCCAGGGACCATAACCAAGGACCCAGGGACGATAACCAAGGACCCAGGGACGATAACCAAGGACCCAGGGACCATAACCAAGGACCCAGGGACCATAACCAAGGACCCAGGGACCATAACCAAGGACCCAGGGACGATAACCAAGGACCCAGGGACCATAACCAAGGACCCAGGGACCATAACCAAGGACCCAGGGACGATAACCAAGGACCCAGGGACCATAACCAAGGACCCAGGGACGATAACCAAGGACCCAGGGACGATAACCAAGGACCCAGGGACCATAACCAAGGACCCTGGGACCATAACCAAGGACCCAGGGACCATAACCAAGGACCCAGGGACGATAACCAAGGACCCAGGGACCATAACCAAGGACCCAGGGACGATAACCAAGGACCCAGGGACGATAACCAAGGACCCAGGGACCATAACCAAGGACCCAGGGACCATAACCAAGGACCCAGGGACCATAACCAAGGAGCCAGGGACCATAACCAAGGACCCAGGGACGATAACCAAGGACCCAGGGACCATAACCAAGGACCCAGGGACCATAACCAAGGACCCAGGGACGATAACCAAGGACCCAGGGACGATAACCAAGGACCCAGGGACCATAACCAAGGACCCAGGGACGATAACCAAGGACCCAGGGACGATAACCAAGGACCCAGGGACCATAACCAAGGACCCAGGGACCATAACCAAGGACCCAGGGACCATAACCAAGGACCCAGGGACGATAACCAAGGACCCAGGGACCATAACCAAGGACCCAGGGACCATAACCAAGGACCCAGGGACGATAACCAAGGACCCAGGGACCATAACCAAGGACCCAGGGACCATAACCAAGGACCCAGGGACGATAACCAAGGACCCAGGGACCATAACCAAGGACCCAGGGACCATAACCAAGGACCCAGGGACGATAACCAAGGACCCAGGGACCATAACCAAGGACCCAGGGACCATAACCAAGGACCCAGGGACGATAACCAAGGACCCAGGGACCATAACCAAGGACCCAGGGACCATAACCAAGGACCAAGGGACCATAACCAAGGACCCAGGGACCATAACCAAGGACCCAGGGACCATAACCAAGGACCCAGGGACCATAACCAAGGACCCAGGGACCATAACCAAGGACCCAGGGACGATAACCAAGGACCCAGGGACCATAACGAAGGACCCAGGGACGATAACCAAGGACCCAGGGACCATAACCAAGGACCCAGGGACCATAACGAAGGACCCAGGGACGATAACCAAGGACCCAGGGACCATAACCAAGGACCCAGGGACCATAACCAAGGACCCAGGGACCATAACCAAGGACCCAGGGACCATAACCAAGGACCCAGGGACCATAACCAAGGACCCAGGGACCATAACCAAGGACCCAGGGACCATAACCAAGGACCCAGGGACCATAACGAAGGACCCAGGGACGATAACCAAGGACCCAGGGACCATAACCAAGGACCCAGGGACCATAACGAAGGACCCAGGGACGATAACCAAGGACCCAGGGACCATAACGAAGGACCCAGGGACGATAACCAAGGACCCAGGGACCATAACCAAGGACCCAGGGACCATAACGAAGGACCCAGGGACGATAACCAAGGACCCAGGGACCATAACCAAGGACCCAGGGACCATAACCAAGGACCCAGGGACGATAACCAAGGACCCAGGGACCATAACCAAGGACCCAGGGACCATAACCAAGGACCCAGGGACCATAACCAAGGACCCAGGGACCATAACCAAGGACCCAGGGACCATAACCAAGGACCCAGGGACCATAACGAAGGACCCAGGGACGATAACCAAGGACCCAGGGACCATAGCCAAGGACCCAGGGACCATAACGAAGGACCCAGGGACGATAACCAAGGACCCAGGGACCATAACCAAGGACCCAGGGACCATAACCAAGGACCCAGGGACCATAACCAAGGACCCAGGGACCATAACCAAGGACCCAGGGACCATAACCAAGGACCCAGGGACCATAACCAAGGACCCAGGGACCATAACCAAGGACCCAGGGACCATAACCAAGGACCCAGGGACCATAACCAAGGACCCAGGGACCATAACCAAGGACCCAGGGACCATAACCAAGGACCCAGGGACGATAACCAAGGACCATAACCAAGGACCCAGGGACCATAACCAAGGACCCAGGGACGATAACCAAGGACCCAGGGACCATAACCAAGGACCCAGGGACCATAACCAAGGACCCAGGGATGATAACCAAGGACCCAGGGACGATAATCGAAGCACCTCACGAAATAGCCCAATGGAATCATGAGTTTTTACACAATTCAGGGCTTTAAACTACACTGCTCAAAAAATAAAGGGAACACTTAAACAACACAATGTAACTCCAAGTCAATCACACTTCTGTGAAATCAAACTGTCCACTTAGGAAGCAACACTGATTGACAATAAATTTCACATGCTGTTGTGCAAATGGAATAGACAACAGGTGGAAATTACACCCCCAATAAAGGAGTGGTTCTGCAGGTGGTGACCACAGACCACTTCTCAGTTCCTATGCTTCCTGGCTGATGTTTTGGTCACTTTTGAATGCTGGCGGTGCTTTCACTCTAGTGGTAGCATGAGACGGAGTCTACAACCCACACAAGTGGCTCAGGTAGTGCAGCTCATCCAGGATGGCACATCAATGCGAGCTGTGGCAAGAAGGTTTGCTGTGTCTGTCAGCGTAGTGTCCAGAGCATGGAGGCGCTACCAGGAGACAGGCCAGTACACCAGGAGACGTGGAGGAGGCCGTAGGAGGGCAACAACCCAGCAGCAGGACCACTACCTCCGCCTTTGTGCAAGGAGGAGCAGGAGGAGCACTGCCAGAGCCCTGCAAAATGACCTCCAGCAGGCCACAAATGTGCATGTGTCTGCTCAAACGGTCAGAAACCGACTCCATGAGGGTGGTATGAGGGCCCGACGTCCACAGGTGGGGGTTGTGCTTACAGCCCAACACCGTGCAGGACGTTTGGCATTTGCCAGAGAACACCCAGATTGGCAAATTTGCCACTGGCGCCCTGTGCTCTTCACAGATAAAAGCAGGTTCACACTGAGCACATATGACAGACGTAACAGAGTCTGGAGACGCCGTGGAGAACGTTCTGCTGCCTGCAACATCCTCCAGCATGACCGGTTTGGCGGTGGGTCAGTCATGGTGTGGGGTGGCATTTCTTTGGGGGGCCGCACAGCCCTCCATGTTCTCGCCAGAGGTAGCCTGACTGCCATTAGGTACCGAGATGAGATCCTCAGACCCCTTGTGAGACCATATGCTGGTGCGGTTGGCCCTGGGTTCCTCCTAATGCAAGACAATGCTAGACCTCATGTGGCTGGAGTGTGTCAGCAGTTCCTGCAAGAGGAAGGCATTGATGCTATGGACTGGCCCGCCCGTTCCCCAGACCTAAATCCAATTGAGCACATCTGGGACATCATGTCTCGCTCCATCCACCAACGCCACGTTGCACCACAGACTGTCCAGGAGTTGGCGGATGCTTTAGTCCAGGTCTGGGAGGAGATCCCTCAGGAGACCATCCGCCACCTCATCAGGAGCATGCCCAGGCGTTGTAGGGAGGTCATACAGGCACGTGGAGGCCACACACACTACTGAGCCTTATTTTGACTTGTTTTAAGGACATTACATCAAAGTTGGATCAGCCTATAGCGTGGTTTTCCACTTTAATTTTGAGTGTGACTCCAAATCCAGACCTCCATGGGTTGATACATTTGATGTCCATTGATAATTTTTGTGTGATTTTGTTGTCAGCACATTCAACTATGAGATCCTCAGACCAAAGTTTTTAATAAGATTATTTCATTTATTCAGATCTAGGATGTGTTATTTTAGTGTTCCCTTTATTTTTTTGAGCAGTTTATATCATACAATACATTCCTAGACAGTTGTGGGAGTGTGTGTGGATGATGGCTGGTTGAAACAGCCTCACCTGGCCCGAGTCAGACTGATTGGAGTCTGGAGCTGGGTGGGGCTACACACCTGTTGCACATTGAGCAATCAGTGTGCACAGGTTAAACCAGCCACCACCACACACACTCAGAGAGATCTCCTACATGGCAGCATGGAGCACCAGCTGCATGTATCATTCTACGCAACCTTTACAATAAACCGGTCTTTCAACATCACCACCCTGTGTCCATTTGTCTGGAGGATCCCAAGGAAAGTTACCTAGGTGGAGTATGGCAGCCACCTAGGTAACGTGTAGTATTGGACAATGCTACAACAGTCAAACCCCTTCCCTCATCCCTTCTCCCCAGGCCCCTCTCCAATCAGAGATGAGACTGGCACTGAGCCTGCCCCTTCCTGGTGTTATCTGTGGAGCCACAGAAGTGCAATTTGACCTTTAAAACATTCTGTTCTCTTTATTTTGAACCCATGGATGTGAACAAAAGTATACCACATGTTTAACAAATGTAATTAAATATACTTCACACAATAAATGATGCATATTCATTGTGCCGGAAGAGATTGTGGACAAGAGTTAAAAATATGACAAATTGTTGTAAAATTGCTGATAACATAAGGCAATTATCTATGTAATGTATATAGTGCAATCTAACCAACCACCATTCAAAAAATGAAATGAATATAAATCCTTTGAGTCCAAACACAAAGCTTTCTATCCTCGACGGATGGTCTCTTCTTCAGAAGCAATACGAAGGTTCACTGATAGCGAGCCATGGGGTGGTTGGTCCACGGAGGCAGCTTGGACAGCTCCTCCTCAGTGGCTGCCTCTATGGGCCAGCCCCAGGCCTTGAAGAAGGCACACAGGTTCTGCTCCACGGCCATGGAGAAGGTCTTGGTGTACAGGTTCATCTTGCCTTTGTTGTCCTTGGGGACGTTGGTCATGTCGTGGTAGGCGGCGAACACTTTCTTAAAGGCTGCCCAGCCAAACGCCTCCTGGAGCTGAGGTAGTGAGAGGAAGTGACATAGTGAGGGGGTGGGGGTGGGAAGACCATAAGTAGTGGCTGAGGTGAGTCCCAAATTTGATTGCCCGGTGAAGCCAGGTATCTGTTATTGGTGAGCACTGATATGTATTGATTGATGTGTGGAAATTTATATGCAAATAATATGAAACTAATCAAAAGCATGAGTTGTGTGTAAAATAATACTTTTTCGCTTTTTGATGTCCTCATCTCTAACCTGTAGGTATGTTTCCAAGGCCACCCACATACTCCAGCTCCCAAGGTTTCTGCCTCCCTTGACGTACTCCTCTAGGCGAGACAACCGAGATTCAGGCATCAAAGCTGGATGTGCCTGCAAGGTGTGCAACATAGCATCTTTAATGTTACAATGTATACGTAATCGCTGGACTCATCATTAGACGTGTTGCAATGGAAGGCTGTGTTAAACGGACATTTCAGCTGCAGTGCCCTGCATCCTGTCAGTTATTTTCTTGAATTGTTGAATCCTGACTGGACCACGCTTACTAAGGTGGCATCTGTACTTCTGTATCAAATGTAGCAGCGGAGCGAGGCTTCCTTCTGTAAGATAAGATTACAACCACACCAAGGAGCAGTCTACAGGAGAAAAACGAGTGGTGTGAATGTCTAGCTGAAATAAAAAACATTTGTAACATTCAATTTCAAATCACTTAGGGAGCGGGTCCTATGTACTCCATACCTTGACGCGTCCTTGTGATTGGATGCTAGCTGTGGACACTGAAAGTCCCGCCCTATGTGTGCTGTGCAGTTATCACCAATCAACAACCCGGCTAAGTTGCTCTCTGAGTCTGAGAGGGTTGACCATCTCGGGCACTTGTGTAAAGGCCCGATGAAAAACAAAGTGCTAACCAGAGCACCATGGGTCTGAATAAGATCACCATGCGTGAGAAAAGGACCACCATGGGTTGAGTGTTTAAACGGACCACAATGGGACTTGAAAACAGGAAATATAGGCCCCATACCCCCTTGAGAGCCCTGTCTTGGAAAGGTTCTTTATTTTGATCAAATAAACGTAATTAAGTGAACTTAATGAATTTGAGCAAAATTAAGCACTGTCTTAAGGTACATCCACACATCCACACACACACAACAAGCCTTTACACTTCAAGTGTTCAAGAGGTTAACCCTCCTGGACTTAATCTCGCGAGCTCGTGTTTCATTTGCTCTGGTCTGGTTCCCCTCCCATTCAAAAAGAGTTCTGCCCGGTACGAGATAGACCGACCAATCACAACCGTTATCTAATATGAGGCGGGGTGTATACGATGACGGTGCAGAGGAGCGTCATAGAGGCGTTTTCAATAACAACAAAGATGTTGAATACAGTTGGTTGCAATCTGCAACCTCCCCGCTAGATCCCACTAAATCCTACACACTGCACCGTTAAGCCTTATCATTTTGAGGGAATTTCTCAATATTTGGAAAGAATTGATATTTGAATTTAAAGAAAAATCTCTAATCTGCCCGTCTCAAGTTTTCCCACAAAAGCAGGTCAGTGTTGTACCTCTGCCCTGTTAGTCCCCAGCACCTCTTCATTCACGTACACCGACCACAGGTTGCACGTGCACTCTGTGGTGTTCGGCTGAAACTCCCAGCAGCCCCTCTGCTGGTTGTGCCCCAGCTCGTGGATGAAGCCCCAGAGGTCTTTGCGACCAGAAGCCTCTGGGTTAACCATTTGTGGGGCCACAGCGGAGCACATCATGATGGGATAGCCTGCATGCATCCAACCTGGGTGAAGAGAGGGAAGAAGCGAGAATATCAGATATGAATTCTGCAGCTTAATTACTTTGAAAAGGAATAACAAAATCGTTTTGGGTAGGGCCAAATCTATTATAAACTGCTCAAAAAAATAAAGGGAACACTAAAATAACACATCCTAGATCTGAATGAAATAATCTTATTAAAAACTTTTTTCTTTACATAGTTGAATGTGCTGACAACAAAATCACACAAAAATTATCAATGGAAATCAAATTTATCAACCCATGGAGGTCTGGATTTGGAGTCACACTCAAAATTAAAGTGGAAAACCACACTACAGGCTGATCCAACTTTGATGTAATGTCCTTAAAACAAGTCAAAATGAGGCTCAGTAGTGTGTGTGGCCTCCACATGCCTGTATGACCTCCCTACAACGCCTGGGCATGCTCCTGATGAGGTGGCAGATGGTCTCCTGAGGGATTTCCTCCCAGACCTGGACTAAAGCATCCGCCAACTCCTGGACAGTCTGTGGTGCAACGTGGCGTTGGTGGATGGAGCGAGACATGATGTCCCAGATGTGCTCAATTGGATTCAGGTCTGGGGAACGGGCGGGCCAGTCCATAGCATCAATGCCTTCCTCTTGCAGGAACTGCTGACACACTCCAGCCACATGAGGTCTAGCATTGTCTTGCATTAGGAGGAACCCAGGGCCAACCGCACCAGCATATGGTCTCACAAGGGGTCTGAGGATCTCCTCTCGGTACCTAATGGCAGTCAGGCTATCTCTGGCGAGCACATGGAGGGCTGTGCGGCCCCCCAAAGAAATGCCACCCCACACCATGACTGACCCACCGCCAAACCGGTCATGCTGGAGGATGTTGCAGGCAGCAGAACGTTCTCCACGGCATCTCCAGACTCTGTCACGTCTGTCACATGTGCTCAGTGTGAACCTGCTTTCATCTGTGAAGAGCACAGGGCGCCAGTGGCGAATTTGCCAATCTTGGTGTTCTTTGGCAAATGCCAAACGTCCTGCACGGTGTTGGGCTGTAAGCACAACCCCCACCCTCATGGAGTCTGTTTCTGACCGTTTGATTAGACACGTGCACATTTGTGGCCTGCTGGAGGTCATTTTGCAGGGCTCTGGCAGTGCTCCTCCTGCTCCTCCTTGCACAAAGGCGGAGGTAGCGGTCCTGGCACTACCTGAGCCACTTGTGTGGGTTGTAGACTCCGTCTCATGCTACCACTAGAGTGAAAGCACCGCCAGCATTCAAAAGTGACCAAAACATCAGCCAGGAAGCATAGGAACTGAGAAGTGGTCTGTGGTCACCACCTGCAGAACCACTCCTTTATTGGGGGTGTCTTGCTAATTGCCTATAATTTCCACCTGTTGTCTATTCCATTTGCACAACAGCATGTGACATTTATTGTCAATCAGTGTTGCTTCCTAAGTGGACAGTTTGATTTCACAGAAGTGTGATTGACTTGGAGTTACATTGTGTTGTTTAAGTGTTCCCTTTATTTTTTTGAGCAGTGTATATTACTAAGACAGAGGAAGGTAGAAAAAAGAAAAGAAAAGGCAACTCACCGTGGGAAATTTGCACATCGGCGACAAAACGTTCCTTGCGCGGGAATTTGTGCGAAACAACTGCCAGGTCTGCGATCCCCCTCATGATTTTATTCCAGAGCGCCGCCACTTCATCAGGGCGCTCCAGGTCTCGAATGGCGTCGGACGGCACGGTGAAAATGATGTTCTCAAACTCCAGTTCTGCCCAGGGGGCGGGGGACTTGCGCATCAGTGCCCAGTCAGCTGGCGTCGTCACACCTGGTGAAAAGGAAGCTCCGGCTTAGAGGCGTTCTAGATGCATGGACTCCATATGAATGGAATCAACTTTCACCCAAGGCCCACAGACATTCAGCACCCCCACGCTAACAGCAGATCACAGATCAGCCCCCATCATCGTAAGTCCACACCTGAGAGTCATCTCCCTAATCAGCAGCCTGGGAAAGCTGAAGCTGCTTGTGTTGACATGCTCCCACTTGACAGTTGAAGCATGTGGGGTAGAATTAGTAGTTGTGTCCTCTTTGCAGAGAGCAGTTACCAAGAGAGAGCTGCTCAGATGCCTGAAGCTTTGACCCAAACCCAACCAGCATTACTCCAAGCGCCATTGTGTGTGTGTGTGTGTGTGTGTGTGTGTGTGTGTGTGTGTGTGTGTGTGTGTGTGTGTGTGTGTGTGTGTGTGTGTGTGTGTGTGTGTGTGTGTGTGTGTGTGTGTGTGTGTAAAAAACATAACTGCCTGGAGGACATTGCACATAATGGCAATATGGCTGCAATGTATCAGCATATGAGTGTAGATTACTTTTGTGTCTGTTTTACCAAATAGTAATAGTAAAGACTTTTAATGTGGAATAGTCAGCCGAATAGTATACATAATCTTTTCAAAACGTCATCAAGGTCCAAAGCGACAATGCGTACTCACTGTGTTTCCCGAAACACAAACGTATGCATTAGAGACATTTGATAAAAAAACATTGTGGGAGTGTGTGTGGATGGTGGCTGGTTTAAGCAGCCTCACCTGGCCCGAGTCAGACTGATTGGACTCTGGAGCTGGGTGGGGCTGCACACCTGTTGCACATTGAGCAATCAGTGTGCACAGGTTAAACCAGCCATCACACACTCAGGGAGAGCTCTCCGGCATGGCAGCATGGAGCACCAGCTGCATGCCTCATTCTACATAACCTTTACAATAAACCGGTTTAACATCACCACCCTGTGTCCATTGGTTTGGAGGAGCCCGAGGAAAGTCACCTAAGTGGCATGTAGTAAATTGGACATTGCTACAAACGTGCTCACCAAATTTGTAATAGGGGGCAGGTACAGCCACTTGCACCATGACCACTGCCCCTTCCACCTGCGTCTTGGGAGGGGCCACCATGTAGAGGAGCCCCCCCCACAGGTTAGACACCTGCATCATCTCCGAGGTGACGGGGAAGCGCTCGTGGACACGTGGTGCCCGCTTGAGTGTCTCATGGCGGAGGTGATCTGTCTGACATCCTACCTGGACCTGAAAACACAGTTTAGCCTGGAGAAGATTCATAGGAAAGAGCCGCAGACGGATTTGCATTGAATAGAGCTGAACCAAAACATTCCTACAACACTCAAAATGTGTTGTATTTCCTTTTTATACCAAATCTATAAACCCCAGGTTAATTTTTGATATTGTCTATGTTGAGATGTACATCAGCAATGACTTTTGTTCAACTCACCCCCTCTCGCGGTATAAGCGTGTTCTGAAATTGGGCAGTTGATGAGCCATTGACATCCATTATATCCCAAACAAGTGTTTAGAAGCTTCCAAGCTATACCTTGGTTTGTCCAATGCAAGTTAGCACATAAGAACTGCCCTGGCTAGGTAGCTTTCTCCAATAGTGCCCACAAACACACAAATCCACATGTTTCAATTTAAATTAAGTTCAATTCTTTTTTTGCATTCAGAATGATCAGACTGGCTTTAAGACAGCCACTGTCTTCACTCACAATTCTAACTGTGCGTCTCTAACTCTGTGTGCACAGTGGCGAGTAAACACAGAATGGAAACTTGTTGATTTGTTCGTTTGTGGGCCCTATTGGAGAAAGCTAGCTAGCCAGGGAAGTTTGTATGCGATAACCTGGGTTGGATAAAACAAATACTCAGCTATACTGCTAAAAACTCTAACAATAATATTGATGTCCATTGATCGCTAACTGCCCAATTTTGGAGCGCACATACACAGAGGGGGTGAGTATCATGGCTGACTTACATCCGGACTTAGACATGTCAACAATTCACCTGGGGTGTTAACAAACCGGCCAAATCCTTTAAGATAAGATAGTACTATCTTAGGGCACTGCCCTACAGTTGCATCCTTTGTTTTGAGTGGTGCTAGAATACCCACACATACTGTACATACATGCCATTCTTTGTTGACAATCTCTGCAGGGAAAGCCATGTATGTCTTCATACCAGGAGAGAGGTAGAGTCCAGTACTGATCCACTCTGGACCTAACACACACACACACACACACACACACACACACACACACACACACACACACAGACAAACACACACAGACAAACACACACACACACACACACACACACACACATACACACAATTGCAAAGTAGAGTGGGAATTAGTGCCTGGTAAACACAGACATACGTATATGATCTATTTGTGTCAACTGACCTGCGGTGTTGACATCGATGGGGATTTGGTAGTCATAGAACACACGCATGGCTGGGTTGTCCTTGACGAGGTAGGGCAGGAGTGCATCTGGATTTGGGCACACCTTGTAAACCTCGGCCCCTATACTAAGGAGAAGGTGGTCCTTCGGGCTGCTCACTGGGCAGCTACCACACACCTAGATGACAGAGAGCAGCGCGAACAGGGAAAACATTAGAGATATTCTTACTTGAATAACGTTTCATGATCAAATTTGAGATTTAATTCTGTATCAAAGCTTTGTTTTAACCACTACATTCCACTGTTTCCTGTCTGTATATTGTCCTATATTCCTATGTCTAGCCTAGTCAAGTCAAAACAACGCTTACCATCTGCAAGACGAAAGAGGACAACCAAAACATATTCTTGTGGATCTATAGAGCCAAATCAAGCTTCTAGACAATGAATGATACTTTAAGACTGCTTTTAGCTAACTTTGAGCTGACATCTTTTATATATTCACTTGAGAACTTAGATTAAAATCGAGGATTGCTTGAAAAATAAGGAAATAGTTCAAAGATAGTGTCACTGTTGCTTTTATTTTATGGTAAATAGGTCAGTTTGCTTTTACAACATACAACAGCAATCCCTAAAACAATAGCTGTTAGAGCATAAGCAGTAGAGGTGACAAACATTTTTGATACAGCATACAGAGTAGCAGACACACAAGATAGGACATGGAAGTGTTTTTGTGAAGGGGCAAAATCCATCCTGGGATGCTCACCTGTGGCATGCCGGACATCATCACAATCTCAGTGAGGGTGGACAACACCTGGGTGTAGGAGGGGCAGTGGTGGGCCTTCATGTTCAGGTAGCTGGCACAGTCGCCTCCTAGCTTTTTCAGACCGACCAGCTCGTGGGCCGTAAGCTCCTCCCCCTGGGTCACGTGACTGGCAAAGCGCCGCAGCATGTGGCGGAAGTGGAAGTTGTCCTTGCAGGCCTTGTCGGGATCGGGAACCTTGTAGCATCCCGATTTAACTGTAGATCCCAGCAGAGTCAGGCCCATCTTGTTCAGGATGTGGTTCCCTGGTGTACAGTACAAAACACTGAAGCATTGCAGATCAGACTTAACTAATAGATCAGAAAGTATATCGTTATATCAGTTTGTGCATATTATATTTATATAATTGTGATTATCTTCATATTTTGATTATCTGCACATACATGTTATTGTGCAAGGATATCAACAGGTTTAGGACTGGGGAAGTGTCTGATTGAAACACATACAGTATATCAGAAGGTTTAAGGAAGATGTGTCTGACAGTCAATCTGTTGATGTGTGAGAATGTAATTTAGCTACACATCTTACTGGGGTAATGATTCCTATTTGACAAAGCACACTGCTCGTGGAGAAACTGATTTTGTAACAGCCTTGGAAGCCCTTTGCTACAATGGTAGTACGTACTATAGGTTGGTCAGTGAGCACACTTCATCATAGGCTACCTTCATAATCCGTCATTGGGTTTTTCCCAGGGTTGGAATGGGCCCAGTGCCAGGCATGGCCACCAATCAGCAGGCCTCCTCCTTCTGCCACAAAATGCTGAATGTCCTCTGCCTCCTTATTGCTGTAAGTTGTGCACACGTACACACTCAGGTCCTTGCTCAAGCCGGACATCTGACAGTTCACCCCAGTCTGGCTGAACAGGGCCATGGCGTGGCCAAGTTCTGGCTGGATTCCAAACACCCCGTTACGGCCCTCGTCCAACCAACGAAGAGCGTTGTTCCAAAATGGAGCGAGCTCCTGCAATAAAAGGTTAAGTCAGAGAGAGAGGTGTATGCAGCTGCACCTAGTTAAGTCCTTCTTTATTGGAAGTTTTATATTAGGCTAAAAGTAAAGGGGCTGTAGTACAATCGTAGAAGCATTTACGATTCTACTAACCTATTTAAGTAACTATTTCTAAAACTATTCTGAACACCTGTCCAGTTGTTGTTTTAGAAACCTGCTTCTGCAGCACTTTAAAAAGAAGAACTGTTGCGGTGATGTCTTGTTCACCCCACCTGCCGGCCCATGAATCCCTCGTGTGTGGTCACGATGACCCGGCCCTGGCCGTAGTAGGCTCCAGCCAGGAAAGCCCGTCCGTCCGAGGTGGTGCCGATTGGGAAGGCAAGAGGGCCGTGTACAAGGACCTCGGATGCTATCGCACCACCGCTGATGTCAAGCTCGGACACGCCCTGCAGAAGGAACTCCAAATCATCCTTAAAATCCTTGCCAATTCTGGATTACGGAAATATAAAAGAGAACAAAGAACATTATGATGGGTGTAGCCCAAACAGACACAATTAAAATCAATAGCTGATGTGTTGTGTTGGCTGGATTCGTTTCTTGGCTTTGCTTTATCTCTAGTCTGAATCATTCAGCATCGCATATGCTGAGTCTGGTCTTCTATCACACTTATAGCCAAGTCAAATAAAGTATAAATAGAAGCCAAGTCTAAAAATACTGATTCTCAAAAACATACTAAGTAAAATAACGTACACCACAGCCAGCCGGGAGGTTGGAATCTGAGGATAAACGGGCAGATAATCAACCTCCCCAGGGAACTCAGAGAAGTAGATCCCCGCCACGCTAGACACCTTGTTCCCTGGGAAGCCCATCAGAGTATTCTCCTTGGGGTGTTGTCCAGCCCAGTGCCAGGCCTGCCCTCCGATCAACAGCCCTCCTCCAGCTTTCAGAAACTCCACCAGGGACTTCACATCTGGAGCCATGCTGTAGGCATCCACCACATACACACCCACCCCCAGGTCTAGGTTGAAGCCCCCCAACACTTGGGCCTGGAAAACGGACCGGCAGAGGTTATCCGCCACTGGCTTGCAGCACTGGTGGATCCCAACCAGGGGGTTTTCAGATCCATCGCCTCTGAGCCAGGTGAGGGCGTTCTCCACCAGAGCAGGGAAGGTGGTCAGGTAGCTCTCGTGACCCAGGACTACCATGCGTCCACGTCCAAAGAGGGAGGCGGCCATCAGCACCTGGCCTTGGGCGTTCATGGCCAGGGGGAAGGCGTGGTCTCCTATCAGGACCAGGTTGCTTGGGATGGCCGGCCCTCGAAGGTCTAGCTCTCTCAGGCCTGAGGTTATGGAGATGTAGGCCTTCTCTTGGTGAGATAGGGTGTCCATAGTTAGGATGGGGTGAGAGCGGGGGGGACCTGAGCTGAGCGATGCTCCGAGGGTGATGGGAGTGTGAAGTGTGTAGGCGGGACAACCGGAGCAAAGGTATCACCCAATTTAAAGAGATCTGGCCCTGGTTGTTGGATCAAAGTTGAAAGCTTGGTGAAGCGTATGTAGTATCTTTGTTTTATATGGGGAAGCGTAAGGCAGTTGTACTGAAATGAGAAATGGAGAGCACATTATAAAATACTTTCTGTTTTGTCTGTTATGTTTATACCTAATATGAGTGATCCATACCTATTTCACTGAATGGTCCATTTAAAATTTGCTGTATACACATCTGTTTACATTAGCCTACATTAAAGCACTATATAAATGCAATTTATTATTATTATTATTGTTACACAGAATGTAAACTTTGTTAAGTGGGTTGAAATTGAATGAATCGTATAGTATATATAGTTGAATATATAATATAAAGTAATACATTTCCTTACCATAACCAAAAGAGTTGTGTTTACCTCCAGATCAGTTTCCAGTGTCCTAGTATTCCAGGACAGCACCAGTTGGGGAATGCGATGCGATGCGTGCCACTGACTATAAAGTGTGGAAGAGTGAAAAGCAGAAGCCAGACAACTCATGCAAGCGTGATCAAATCCACAAGTCTTGCTACGCTATGAGAAAAGGCATATGACGTGGAGGTTGTCATAGCAACTCAGGGTGGAACCAGTCAGGTAACCTGTCTGTCCGTTAATCTCCCTGTACGAATAGTTAAATGTGTGCTCAATGGGTGGAGGGTGATCTTTCGGCAACACTGAATAGGGCTTGTACATCAGAATGCATCATGGGATTATCTGCTGGTGATACTTCACCGTTTTGAGAGTACTCACAAGAGTTGTAGTACTGTCAAATCCTAAATCAACGCACCTAGGCCAATGAAAACTTTGTTTTGCCACGTCTTGCATGAGAAACGCATTGGCACTTTCAAACAAACAAAAAAAAAACGCGATGTGATGTTGCGATGACACATTATGCCATGGAAAATAATTTATGTTAATAATGAAGATAGTGGTCATATTGATTTGTGGCTGAAGAAATATTTATGATTTTCAGTTTTAGCCGAATCAACTTTTATCAAGTTCTCTCAAATGAGCTAGTTAGCTTGTTGATTAGCAACTTCACATCAGCAACTGAGAACATGACCATTTCTGAAAAAGAGGAAGAGGCAAGGGAAAGGACAAAGCAAACAAGGCAGATCATTTATTGTCAGTCTCTTGACGGCCTGTAGGTGGAAGTCACCACAGCAGATATGCATACATGCATGCCCCCAAAGCCCTGATTGTCGACCTCTACCTGACTCCATGCCCAGGACTACTACTCCAAAGAAAGGGAATCCAAGCCAACCCTTGCTGAAATGCAAGGCAATATTTGAAGCTGCTGGTGGAAAGAATAAACGAGGGCTGACAGTCTAGAAAAGAAGGCTAATGATTTAGAGAAGTTGATCAAACCAAATACAGAAAGTATCGATGCCTGAAAGAAAATGCTGAATTACTCTTCAAAGATATCCAAGCTGTTAAAGCAGATGTCACAACACAGTGAAGACGGCTACTGCAGACCCCGAGAAAAGAGTTTCTGAGCTATAAAACAAGGTGACCAAAGAAGACCCTGAGGCTCTATGGATTACAAGAACAAGAAGGAGAGGATGTCAAACATTGTATCATTGTATCAATTGTAACATCTGCAGCGCTATCTTTCCAGAGGCTGGAGATAATCTGTGACTCCACATCGATGTCAGCCACAGAGTTGGAAAGAGGAATGGGGCAAGGTTTGATCAGTGTTCACAAGATTCACCTTCAGGTCATCCAAATAATTGGTGTGGAAGAAGGCAAAGAGATCAGAGTACCTTATGTCCATGAAGCCACGCTTTTGTGAAGATCTGACAGCAAACAAACTCGCAACAGAGTGTGGCCCCAAGTAGAGACCAAAGCATAACTGATGGGAAAGAGCTGCGGTCCTAAAGATGCCATCAAGGCAGCATGACCTCCTCGAGTTGAACATCGAACGCTACGCCAATGCTTCTGAATAGTTTCAATATGGTCAGCTGTAATTTTGAAAATGTTTCATTCTGTTAACAGGTGTCTAATAATAATCTTTTCCATTTGATGTTGTAATCGTATTTACTTATCTTGATAACACAATGGAGAGAAGGAAACCCAACTTAAGTTATTGGAAATCTACAGTACCCTTTTAGGGGACCAACAGTTTATGGGGGCTGCTCAATTGATTACTAATGCAAGTTGGAAGAAGGCTCTTGGATTGAATTCCTATGGCGGACACTGGGAATTTATGTAATATAAAATCTGAAGATTGGCTATCCAGAGGGGGAAGGAATTGAAAGGGCCAAACAAACAACAAATAAAACATTTATGTAAATTGGAGGCCTATAACTTTAATTAACAATGATGCAAAATTCTTAGCATTTATACATTTTTTAGCTCAGAGATTAACATTATGCCTCAATACAATTAATGATAACTGTCAATCTGGTTTTATGCATGGAAGGCACATATGTAATAATATTTGCCTAGTTTTAGATTAGATTGATTAGAAGGACTTTATTAATGACAATAGATCTAGTTTGTTTATGTATTTAAAAGGCCTTTGACATGTGGTGCATAGGTTTTTATTCAATACTTTCGATTTCTTTGGCTTTGGCAGTTAATTGAAATGTCCAATTCAGACATTATACGAATAGTGGTAGTAGTAAGTTACCAAACGGAACCCCTTCCAGATGTAATATTGGCAGAGGGATAGACAGGCCGGCTGCTCCTTTCTTATGTTTGCTGGTCATGCAAGCGCTGGCCCTTGTCACCCGGGTCCCTCTGGGGCCGAGCTGGAACCCGTGACCAAAGACACGAGTACACCGAACTGCGTACAACGTTGAACATTTATTAAGGACGAGCAAGTGACGCCCGCTAAACAACAGAGGACATCAAAACTGGAAGTCAGAGAAGCCGGCTCCGCGCCCAACGGCCTTCAACCTAACTTCCCCGTCAACCCCGAACAAAAGAACCCCCATATACACCTTCCTCACAGCACCTCACATTAAAAGGACCATCTCAAAGGTGTCCAAATAGCTGGGAAAAATTCAAATGCTGTCAATTAGCATATGATACAACTACCTTTTTACATGATGAAAAATAAGAAAGAAAGCTATCGGTTGCCTTGTTGCATCCTCTTTGGTATCAGGTTAAACTCTAAATATAATCGAATGTGATATTTTTGCTTTAAAGGACAGGCAGAATGATATGGTTGAAATTTTAATTCGATATTTGGTTATTGAGAGATTTATCATTAACATGAATTGTCCATAAACCAGTAACAGGGATGCTGACACACCTGTGTGAAAAGTTAAACAGTATTAAAATAGGACTAAAATGTTACCCTCATAAAAAAACGAATCAACAGTATACTCAACAGTCAAAGCGCAGTGAGTGTCGTGCACTTTTGTTCTGCTTTGCATGATTCACTGTTTACAAAGGGATTCCATCTTGTTTTATTCTATAATTGTGTTTATTGTAATCCTTGGAACTCTTTCTCTTCTAAGACTAACAGTGGCCTGACTGTTGATCGGAGTCAACCGTTTTTATGTCGGAGGTGAGATTGCACAAGGTGTGTCTCAAACGCGTTGTGCCTCTAACGGGGTCCACAGTGTCTGAAACCACCTAATGTAACTAGGTGCGAAAGACACACACACACACACACACACACACACACACACACACACACACACACACACACACACACACACACACACACACACACCCACACCCACACACCCACACACCCACACACACACCACAGACACCCACACACACACACACACACACACACACACACACACACACCCACACACACACCACAGACACACCACGCCCTGCGCTATTATCTCTGATTATCTGATTATTATTATCTCCTGCAGCGATCAATTGGTAAGACCAAGTTTTTCGCCGGCTACTTGTCTGTTTCTTTCCTCCCGGACGGAACGCAAGATACGAAAACATCGTAACTGGAGTATTGTGGCGCTCACCGCCGTGGTCGCCCGTGTTCCGGGCTGCTGCAAGGGCTCCTGGGACGGTTCGGGTCACGGAACTATCGAACTGTTGGGACTTTGGCGCCCTCCTGGTTCTGGTTCACCGCCGTAATTATGGGTGTGTTGGATGGGGGGGGGGGGGGGGGTTACACCTCGGTGACAGGTGGGGTCGGCTGGAGCGACACCTGCACCGAGGCACTTATGTCCGCGGGATATGCTGTGGGTTATTTCGTTGGTCGGTAGTCTGTTGAAAATAAAGTAATTATGAACCTGTTCTCTGGGCTGGTTATTTCCCCGCCGCACGCTATTGGTCTCAGAAGTGGGATGTTAACGACGAAATTGGAGAGGGACTTTCCAGTGTGGGGTAAACTCTCTGGTGCGGCCGAAGATTGAGCGAACCGAGGAAGTGGCAGATTCGGGTGGCATCTGCGCCTGCCTGATGTGTCTTCCGCTCTCTGGCGGAATGACACCTGAATGACACAAACTGAATGAAACGTACTGTACCAGCCCCCTTGAGCGAAGCTGCCTATATTGTCACCCCGGCCTGACGTTTGAGAGGACGGCGACTTTTCTCATCAATTCCTCAGGAAGAACAAAAGCCGGCAGAATGAAGTTACTTTACTTTTTACTACTTACGGCGGTTTTCATGATCGGTAAGTGTTGTTCGTAGCGTAGGTCTACTTGGTTTGCGACAACGTGTTCTTTAAGGAGAGGATCGTGTTGAGCGAACCGAACAGAAAAAGCGGGAGTAATAATGGCATGTGGACCCATGGAATGTCGGCAACTCACTCCTACTAGTTATAATGCGGTCATAATTATAATCATCATTAGGGTTGTGTTGTGTTTTAACACACGGACATGAATATGGTTTATCTATATCACAGCATTGTAGCGCTGATTTCCTCGCTGTGCTTTAGATGCCTGTTAGGGTTAGCCTGGCTACTTACTAGTTACCTGGCCCTAGAATAACTAAATACATTTGCTAGTGGCAAAATGGGGGGACTTAAATGAACTTCAAACATTTACTTTCACAGTCACAATTACATTTGTTCTATGAACCTCTGTGGAGAACTGGCTCCGTTGAGTGCATAGGTGTGCTGTATGGGCATCATGTTTGGGCATCATGTATGGGCATCATGTATGGGCATCATGTTTGGGCATCATGTTTGGGCATCATGAATGGGCATCATGTATGGGTATCATGTATATCATGTATGGGCATCATGTATGGGCATCATGTATGGGTATCATGGGCATCATGTTTGGGCATGTCTACAGGCACTAGAAACGCGACGCAGGCCTATCGTTTTTATGTGTGCATCCACCGTTTTTGTAAATGTGAGAATAATCTATATTAAACCACATTGATCTAATCCACGGGATTGGTGGACTACTTTATACTTAATTATTCTTATTAATCTCATTATTGTATGAACCCATTAGCCTCCTTTATTCGCTGTTGCCAGGAATGAAAACTAGGCCTATTCACGATCAACCTTCTGCTCCATCTAATCTGTATTAGCTTCATTATAATTATATTGAGCCTGGCTTTTTTTCTTAGCCTTAATAAAAATGCATTCATTGTTTATTTGGTAGGCCTACCGTTTTATGTCCGTCAGTGTCAAATCTACATGACTTCCACTCCATTACCACGTTCAGGTTAATTTCTTCAAGGATGTGACAAGATTGTACAAAGGTTCATGCTGTTGTCTTTCTACATTCTTCGTTATAGGTGTATTTGGTGGTTGCAATGTCACCCAACAGGGCAATGAAACGACGTACCACATCCAAAACGCTCCCACCAACCATCAAAATTGCGACTACATTTGGTATTATTCCAATGTAAGTAAAAACATTTCTTATTGTGGATTACTGGATTATTTAATGATTGTGATCATTATTAAAATTAATATTTTATTCAATGAGTAGCCAACTAGCCTACCTTTTTTATTGGCATTATGTTTACATGACAATTCTATTTTTTTTGTCATCTTAATGTCTTTGAAAAACTTTTCAGTCAGTTTTTTTATTTGTTGCAGTTCTTCAAAGCATTGATTTGTTAGTCATTTCTAGCAGCAAATCTCCCTCGCATAGCATGACTAAGTAGTGCACTACATAGCACCTCAGTAGTGCACTACATAGCACCTCAGTAGTGCACTATATAGCACCTCAGTAGTGCACTACATAGCACCTCAGTAGTGCACTACATAGCACCTCAGTAGTGCACTATATAGCACCTCAGTAGTGCACTACATAGCACCTCAGTAGTGCACTACATAGCACCTCAGTAGTGCACTATATAGCACCTCAGTAGTGCACTATATAGCACCTCAGTAGTGCACTATATAGCACCTCAGTAGTGCACTACATAGCACCTCAGTAGTGCACTATATAGCACCTCAGTAGTGCACTACATAGCACCTCAGTAGTGCACTACATAGCACCTCAGTAGTGCACTACATAGCACCTCAGTAGTGCACTACATAGCACCTCAGTAGTGCACTACATAGCACCTCAGTAGTGCACTACATAGCACCTCAGTAGTGCACTATATAGCACCTCAGTAGTGCACTACATAGCACCTCAGTAGTGCACTACATAGCACCTCAGTAGTGCACTATAAAGCACCTCAGTAGTGCACTATAAAGCACCTCAGTAGTGCACTATATAGCACCTCAGTAGTGCACTACATAGCACCTCAGTAGTGCACTACATAGCACCTCAGTAGTGCACTACATAGCACCTCAGTAGTGCACTACATAGCACCTCAGTAGTGCACTACATAGCACCTCAGTAGTGCACTACATAGCACCTCAGTAGTGCACTACATAGCACCTCAGTAGTGCACTACATAGCACCTCAGTAGTGCACTACATAGCACCTCAGTAGTGCACTACATAGCACCTCAGTAGTGCACTACATAGCACCTCAGTAGTGCACTACATAGCACCTCAGTAGTGCACTACATAGCACCTCAGTAGTGCACTACATAGCACCTCAGTAGTGCACTACATAGCACCTCAGTAGTGCACTACATAGCACCTCAGTAGTGCACTACATAGCACCTCAGTAGTGCACTACATAGCACCTCAGTAGTGCACTACATAGCACCTCAGTAGTGCACTACATAGCACCTCAGTAGTGCACTACATAGCACCTCAGTAGTGCACTACATAGCACCTCAGTAGTGCACTACATAGCACCTCAGTAGTGCACTACATAGCACCTCAGTAGTGCACTACATAGCACCTCAGTAGTGCACTACAAAGCACCTCAGTAGTGCACTACATAGCACCTCAGTAGTGCACTACATAGCACCTCAGTAGTGCACTACATAGCACCTCAGTAGTGCACTACATAGCACCTCAGTAGTGCACTACATAGCACCTCAGTAGTGCACTACATAGCACCTCAGTAGTGCACTACATAGCACCTCAGTAGTGCACTACATAGCACCTCAGTAGTGCACTACATAGCACCTCAGTAGTGCACTACATAGCACCTCAGTAGTGCACTACATAGCACCTCAGTAGTGCACTACATAGCACCTCAGTAGTGCACTACATAGCACCTCAGTAGTGCACTACATAGCACCTCAGTAGTGCACTATATAGCACCTCAGTAGTGCACTATAAAGCACCTCAGTAGTGCACTACATAGCACCTCAGTAGTGCACTACATAGCACCTCAGTAGTGCACTACATAGCACCTCAGTAGTGCACTACATAGCACCTCAGTAGTGCACTACATAGCACCTCAGTAGTGCACTACATAGCACCTCAGTAGTGCACTATATAGCACCTCAGTAGTGCACTACATAGCACCTCAGTAGTGCACTATATAGCACCTCAGTAGTGCACTATATACCACCTCAGTAGTGCACTATATAGGGCACAAGTGAGCCAGATGAAATACAGCATAAGACTCATAAATGGTGGGATGGATGGCAACAGGTTCGTAGATGATTTGGCGTAAGACCACGAAATACATTTGGAGCAAAACTAAGAAGATGTTTTTGTCCTGTTTTGAAATGACATTTTTAGGTAAATTAAGGTGTTTAGTATTCCCGTAAGTAATCCACAGTATTTTGTCCACAGCATGAAACAACTTGAGTGAATACAGTGCTGTCAATCATGCCTAAAAGTCGTACACATTCCTCCTGTTTGCTTAAACTACAGGGCTCTACAATGGCAGATCACATTCCTCCTGTATGCTTAAACTACAGGGCTCTAAAATGGCAGATCACATTCCTCCTGTATGCTTAAACTACAGGGCTCTAAAATGGCAGATCACATTCCTCCTGTATGCTTAAACTACAGGGCTCTACAATGGCAGATGAGGTCCAACCCCGTGAAGGAAGAGTATTGTCCTCATCTCCCTTCTCTCTCACTTTGTCTGAATGCCTGGAGGAAGTTAATGTTACAAATCATTGCCCAGACCGACAGCTGGTAAGAGATCTTCAGTACTTGAACTGCCCACTGCTAAATAGCCCTGCGCTCCATTCAGATAGGAAACACTGTACAACACATTTTCTGTTGCTGACACTGACCCAATCTTCACACAGTGTTTAAGTATGGACACAACAGTTCTGATACAAAAGGTCAATCATTAATAGCTCCTTCAATATAAGGGCCAGTCTGATGCACAATCTTGGCTTTGTGACTGGGTAACACTTGGGAGAATACAGAATATAGAGGTGTTTGGTAAACATCACCAGGTCTGAGTGAAAGCAGGGAACATAAATGTTACTTTTGCAATTGCAATACTAAATAAAGAGCTAATGACGTCAGCTAGAAGCCATCAATGCTACTGAATCTGTTCTACAACTTCCAAACTGCAAGTCTACCAAATTGGAAGATAAATTAGTGAAGCACATCAACTCAGACAGGGCTCCACAAACGTGTGGTCAGAGCCGCCTGCAAAGAGACGGCATTGACTTCCTTTGAAATCACATATTTCTTTCTCTTCTCATTGTAGCCCGACCACAAAGTCTTCTGCCGCAGTGAGTACTATTATCTTTATTCTCTTTCTGGGGGGAAAGAAATTATTTGTGTATGTATATAATTGTTACATACTGTAAAATACATAAATATTAAATAAAATATGTTTTGCTTAAAACATTATTTCAATGTAAAACAAAATGATATTTTCCCCAAACTATTACCCGTCAGTGTGATGTGTGGATGGAACCAAGATCTTGGGCAGAAAACATACACTTTTTGTCAATTTATTCTTCATTTTGATTCCGAAAGCAAGTGGGATATCTAAATTGATATAAAGTGAACTTAGTTAAATGGTTGGTTTCATGTTTTAGTTATTGTTTTCTTTGCATGGTTATTTCAACAGCTACCTGCACTGCTGCACTAGGTCCGGTTCCTCAAGGTAGGGATGCATTATTTTGACCATATGCAAACCTGTATATGCAAACCTGCAAACCAAATGTGGCATTGTTTGTGTTTCTTCTAAATGTTTTCCCTTCTTCTACTGAACTTTGGTTGTTCAATCTTGAAGTATTTTGTGGGCTGTACAATGAACCTGACCTGTCAGTATTGTACTTCTACAGCTAATCTCACCAGCAAATCTGATCCTCCTATTAAAGGTATAGCAAGTTGTTGGTCAGAAACGTTCATTTCATGAGCAAATGTTTTTTGTCCTGGGTCCATTGGTTGGTTTATTATTATTTGTCTTTACAGCGCACAAAGCAGGATAGTAAATAAACAGTGAATTCCAAAGTAAAATATAGTTTTACCTTGTAAAATTAGAACAATCTGTAGTATTTGCCAAACATAAACCAAGATATCCAACAGCCAAATCGGTTGATTAAATTGAAATATAGTCAGCAATTTTACAGACATCATAAGGGTTTAACAGAGTTAAGCAAACCCTTTTCAGGAAGGCTGAGTCTGTTGCAAGTCATTAGTGTGTAGTGCATTGATTCATATTAAGAGGCTTTGCCAATCACCCGTCAACATATTTCTGCTTGCAGATCACAGTGGCCCTCCAAGCAGAAGCCAGGATGCAGTAGCAACCACAGCACCAATTGTGGTGGTGCCTGTGTGGGTGCCTGTGTGGGTGTATGTGGTGGTGTTTGTGGTGGTGTTTGTGGTGGTGTTGGTGGTGGTGTTTCGCTGCAGAAAGAAAATAATCAGGTATTACAAACGGACAGTATTTCAACGATAATTCACCCTAACAATATAAAATTACAAAATGGGGTTTATTGTACTTACTCTTGAACAGTTCAAAATATTATATGTACGACTTTGCCGTCATTTTTGAAGATTTGGCCAAACACGTATAACGGCCGAGAATCCACGGGACACGAACGCGGTGCAACATGTCTGCTGCAAAATGCCCGCAGCAGACATGTTCATTATATTCAACCCACCTTCTATGGAAGGGCAAAAGGGTGCCAGCTACGCCTCGTTGTAGACGTGTATTGATCCAAAACGACAGAAATGCGGAGTCTAAACTGTCATCACGCCACATTATACGGCGTTGTGTTATTTATTTATTTTGCCCCGTGATTAGTGGTTCAAACTGGCATCTTTATGCCGCCTTTCCACAAATCGACAACGGCGTGAAAGACGGCGTTTTTGACGCGCTATTGAACACGTTAAAAAGCGTTACATGGCGTTCAATAGCGCGTTTGGATCACAGTCAAATGTCCTCGTCTTGATTGTCGCAGCCAGTAATTATGAACCTTGTTCACCCAATCAATCCATGTTCCTCTCAGTAATACACTGTAGGCTAAACATTATTTTCACTTAGATCGCCACATTTTGTCTCTCTTTAGTTCTCAGAAAGTAGCCACGCAATGTCGTACGGATAACATAGCAAACGGTAACTTGAGATTATTGTGTCACTGTCTACTTTTTGCTTAATTAAATCAAAAATGAGTTTTCATGACTATTTAAATAGCCTCCCTCGTTGTACACAAGTGTGGTTATGTGTTATTTGGATAACATTGTATTTGATGGCCAGGCAATTTGTAATGACTTACAGAAAAATTGCATCCATGTAAATTCTTATTTTCAAACTCTGAAAGTGTAGGGCTATGACGTCACAGCGCCACACCGTTTTTGAATGAATTATTCTTTTGAAATATAATTTATTCTTTCCTTCAAATGATACATTTTGATATGGTACAAATATTTACAGAATGTTTATTTATGACGATGCACTTTTTTCATAGAGCATGTTCTTCCAACGAACCACCTAACAATGAAGGCAGCGGCAACGAAGCAGCTGGACAAACAGAGGCTATACCAATGCTAGACGTTTCACCAAGCAACTTGGTCTAGCTACTTTAAATGTACCATTTGTCACGTGATACTGTTGAGTTCTGTCGGCTGTGGAAGCTGGAAGACTCTTAATGCTGTACCAGGGTGGGCACTTTGAGGGATTTTGGTCCAGTGGCACACAGAAACATGATGTATTAGAATAGTATATATCTATATAGTAATATAAAGGTATTATAGCTTATCTTGGGAAGCACTTTGTAACTTTGAAAAGTGATATTTAAATGATGATTATTAATGTTAATATTATTATTATTATTATTATTATTATTATTATTAATATTATTATTATTATATATAAGACAAATCATATAATATTTCAGGAATCAAAAATTAAAAGGACTATTTTGTCAGCTCCTCTACCTTTTTGGACTTACTCTGCTTTTGGGTTCATATTTTGCACAATCCTGACATATTTAAATAAAGTATTATATTGTGATTATTATTATGAGGTTGGTCAAGTGGCTCAGGGCAGTCAATCATAATTGGAGAACGTTTATGATTATTTGTACAATGTTCAAATGAAAACGACAATATTAATCAAGTCTATATATAGTACAAAGATGAATGAGCTATTGTCAGAGAGGTATATGTATTTACAGCTGTGGAAGCTCTTCATGCTGTACCAGGGTGTGCACTTTGGAGTCACGTGTATATATGAATGGATATTATTATGGAATTTAATTTATATCTAATATATACGTATTGCATTTAAAGCACTACTATGGACTTAAAATAAATAAATATATATATAACAAAGATTTTCCAGCCCACCTCCCCAGGAAACAAAACCAATTACTCTCTCTGACAAACTGGTACATACTCTCAAACTCTACTCCCAATATATTTTAATCAATATATTTTAACAGTATCAACAGATATCCTGTTTGATATCTAATATTCTAATGCATGTTATTCTCCTGTCTGTTGGATCTTTGGATGTATTAAGTCACAGTTAAACTTGTGCTGAGTTCTTGGGACATTGCCCAAGGGGGCGTTTCTTTAAATGGGGTGATGTGGTGGTGTGATGATGACTCATAAGGAAAGTTACTAACAATAGAAACGTGAGCATGTTGCTCAACTCTGGTTGTTCTTTGCTTCATAAATAAATTGGCTTGACTTGTGTTGGAAATTATCTCAGTCTTGCACAATCTCTTTTCAATATACAATGTTGCGCACAATTCACACACATGACAACATAAATCATTTTTAGTAAAGAAGATGAGATTGTATAGTGCAAAGATTACATAATTAAGATAAATAATAATCAAATGATTGACAATAAAAGTGAATATGCCATATCAGTCTTATTTGGGGTAGTTTGTGATTTTGTATGAGCAACTATGTTAGCCTGAAATCCATTAGAAAGTCAATGCTAAATAGTCAATGATCAGTTGAGTAAATGCAGAAGGGTCAATGCTATGTCTAGCCTCCAACCCAAGTCACAGAGGGGCAGGCCTTTTCTCTTCTTTCCTGAGCTTCAGCATATTGCATTCTTAGGTCAGACAACACACGCTACCATTTACAACATTTGACCATGTACCTTTACCCCTCAACACTGACTGCTGCAACAGAGTCAAGAACACACCAGGTGCTTCTTCACTCAAAGTGTCTGGTCTGGTGTGTTAATCCAGTATACAGTACAGATGGTCCCGTTAGTCCTTCATGGTCTCTTTGCCAGTTTCCGTTGCTCTTACCATGTCCCACACAAATCCACCAAAGGAGGAGATCTGTTGCTTGTGTCACCGTGAGAGCCTGTTAGACTTGTCACTTATAACCGTGGAGCCAGTCATATATTTGTTATAATCATGTGCAATAGCAGTGATTCAAATGAACACTGCAGGTCTGATCGGCTAACGCTGGAATAGTTATGGTAAGTTACTAAACATGTAAGAAACATGTCAACTATTGTAATGTTTACTAGTGTATGCATAAATAATAAACTCCAATGACGTCATTGGAGTTTCCCAAACCGCTATTGTTCCACACCAACCCTGCTACTTACTGTGCAACTGATCAGCATTTCTGCACGTGCCTGGGGAATGTTTTCAGGGGCCTTATGTGTATATGTAGGCTATGTATGTATGTAGGTAGGTAGCTAGGTAGGTAGGTAGAGTTGAAATTGTTGGCGGTGCTCCAGCTGAAATAGAAATGTAATCAGTGTGCACAGGTTAAACACACACTCAAAGGGAGATCTCTTGCAAAACGTGCAATACACCGGCTTTAACATCACCAGCCTGCGTCCTTCGTTTGGACGAGCCCAAGAAAAGCCACCTAGGTGGCTTGTAGCGTGGACCTTTGCTACAATAATTAATCTACAAAATAAGAGAGGTCAGGTTAAACATTCTCATGTTCGCATAACGACCCAAATAACTGCTTGACTGATGTTGTACCCTGACCAAAGCTACATCTCCAAAATACATATGCGGTGAGTGACCTCACATGACATATTTGAGTTAGCCATTCAAATTCAAACTGAAGTAGCAGGGCATTCCAAGGACAGGCCTAAGCAATGGAGACTGAATGTAATGGAACCGACTGCTGTCTTCATAGCTGTTAGGTCGTGTTATGAGGGCTTTTGAAACCCTTGTGCTGGGGTCTCTTTTATATGAAAGTACTATTAGTAGTACTATTATACATTTGGAGGCTTCAGCCTGACAGGAAGTAACTCAGAAATCCTCAGAAAATGCTTCATCTCGTGACCTCTCACCCCGCGGCCCACTTCTGATGAGCTGGTTATTCCCAGACTGACACCCCACTAATCCAACACGCATATCTGATGATTCAGACCTTTATATGACAAAAGTGAAATACACAGGAACTTTTTTTAATCTCATAAGGGGCGTGGAGCTGGCCCCTTTTGATTATTTGACCCATATATGAAAAACTGAGACGCCGTTTTCTGCCTTTTTCCTCTATGGTGGGAGATCACGCCCCTTTTACTCTATGGTGGGAGATCACGCCACTTTTTCCTCTATGGTGGGAGATCACGCCCCTTTTTGTGCCCTTTCAAGATGGGTCGAGATCCCAAAATTCATACACACGTTCCCCTGGGTCCCAGGACCGAGAAATCCGAGATTTGTATTTGCAGCGCGTGCAGAAAAAGTTTTTTTTGACCGAGCCTCTCAGTGTGGCCGGCGAGACCCAGTGGATCAGAATGTGGTGTAGAAGGCCGTTTGAGATGGGAAGGTCTTACTGCCGCGACGAAGCCCCCTTCGTGACGGCGCCCCTGGTTGATAGGTCTAATGGCCGAGTTCCTCTTTCCAATGACTTTAGATTCATTTATTGCAATGCCTTTTATTTCCAATGTGTTTCAATGGCGTATTTGATGATGCTTTGTGAATCACTTCCTGTAGGGCTAGAGCTCCCAAACTGAATATTATATATCCTTGAGGCCATCTTTCATATAAAAGAGACCCCAGGTCTCTAGCTTACTCCCAAGTGTCCTTGACCCCTAAGTCACCTACTTATTACATAAATTCCTGTAGGGCTAGATGTATAGTATATTATCTACTAAATGTAGTCAACCGTAATGCCCTGATGCATATAGAGACCGTACGTCTCTATCTCACTCCCAAGCCATTCTATGCCCCCAAATACAATGCGTCTGTCTATGACCCCCATGTTGATAATTTTAGTAGCCTTTTACTTAATTGATTGCGTAAAAACATTTTAAGCTGCATTAATTTGTCATGATTATCTTGATAAACAAAATGTATATATAAAACTAGGACTGCAAGCAATCACACAAGTTATTCACAGCCCACGCACCGCGCACACACAGAAACACAGAAACACAGACACACACACACACACACACACACACACAGTGGTTTAATAGTAGATGCCGTTTATGTGTGAACTCGGGCCCCCTATAGGCGAGTTGGTGCATTGCATTTATGAGGAAGTACTCACTGCGACGTCATGGGATGAGATATCGACACCAAACGTTTTACACATGTCAAGCCCTCTATGTGCATGACAAGTTATACGTTTCTGGTACCTTCTAAAGCTGAAATCTTTCTGTAATCGGGGCGGATATGCTGAGCGTTTAACCTTGACCACGAATTATAGCGCCCCCTAGGGGAATTGCCCTAAATTGATCCCACCTTTAGGCACCTGAAGGTGACTGGGATTATTTGGCCACCTGGCGGCCATGTTGTTACATGTTATGGGTTCCTTAGGAACATTTGTTCATCGTGAGGAGAGACAAATGTCTACATAATGTCATGAACGTAGTTGAAAGGGGTCAGAAAATATCACCGTCCAAAGTTTGCATTTTCAGTTGATTGCTATAGTGCCCCTTATGGCCCAATCTGGAAAAGTTTTGGAGCAATTAATTGACGATGATTGGTTTAAGTTAACCCCACCTTTTGGCTCCTTCAATTTGATTGGACCATTTTGGGCCTCTGGTGGCCATGTTGTTTTGTCAATCAACTTCATCTTACTTCAGCAGTTAAAACGATAAGCATTTAGGTCTTTGCATGTTTTTAAGCCACAACCCTTTTCAAAGTTGATTGCTCCTGGGGGCTTTTATTTTTAGTGTACATACTTCCCTTCACGTTAGATGGAAGATATTGGTCCATAGATGGTGTACCTACAGAGTTTTTTTCCACATAAAAAACCTAGGCTCCCTATGGTTTTAAGTGTTTTTCACAAATTCGGAAAGTTTCACAAAAAGCGTGCGAGCGGATTTGGCTGCGTAGGTGTTTTTGGCAGAATAATAATAAAAACACAAAATACATTCGGTTGCCTCGCACTTTGTGCTTGGCCCCCTAATAATAAATAAATACAATTAGGGGGGCCGAGATTAAATTTAGGGGGTGCTTGAGCCCCCCTAAAAAGAGTTTAAAATGCCCAATGTTTTGAGGTCTTTATTTTCATAAATTGAATACAAACGCTTTATCCCAGGACAGACCGTTCTGGACCACATTCAACACACTGAAGGTGCAAGTCCTGGATAACAAATGCTCTGGTAGCTAGACATTTTCTTGTTAACTCGTCGAGAAAGCATGTAAATTAATGAACAACCCTAAAACTAACTACGAAAAAAACGGTTGTTAACATACCAGTTGTTGTGTTAAGCATTGGTTTTTAGTGCGCATTAACATCATGATATATTGTTGATACCGTGTGTAGCACTCATGTTTGAAGAACACATAACCCTGCTGCATTACAGACCAAGGGCTGATGGAGGGACAACTGTCCAATCAGCCTTCAGAAAACAGTCTGAACAGACTTTCTGATTGGCTGTCTTTGAAGTCGGGCAGAAAGTGGATCTGAAGGATCTCGGAGAAGCCCTCGGAGAGATCCGGAGCCACATAGTGTTTCCTGTCGAGAAGGTGCGCAGAGTTAGAGGCATCACATGTAGGCCCAATGTAAAAACAATCCTATTGGCCAAACCATTAACCCTAACAAACTAACCCTTCTTCCCAGTTATACATCCAGCAGGTTCTCTGAAATGGACACAGACATCTCTATCCATACACAGAATACACAAGCACAAATTAAATCACAGATACGGTGGTGCAGATGGAGGACCATAGACCATGCAGCTCTGCACAGCAGGGGGAGTAACAGGCAGACAGCCAGTAAAAGACTCACTTGTAGCTATGGAAGATCATGTCGTTGACCTTGACGTGTTTGACATCTGACGGGGCCATCTCACGAAACTGCAAATCAACAGGAAGAGCAGAACAAGGTCAGGGGGGGGGGGGGGGGGGGGGGGGGGGTTAGATAGATAGATAAACAGATAGATATATACTCTGTTATTGTGCTTGGCCTGCTCCAGTGATGCTGAGAAGTGAAAACAGCGACATGGGATACCGGATGCTTTGGCCACATCTATATATCTGGAAATAAAAGAAAAAGAAAACCATGAATCACACAAAGAATTAGCGACACACACACACACACACACACACACACACACACACACACACACACACACACACACACACACACACACACACACACACACACACACACACACACACACACACACACACACACACACACAATTCTGGCTCGTTATTATTACCTTTTGCGCGACTCGGGGTCCGGGTTGGTGTTGTCAACGGCAACGCTTCGGCCCTCTCTCAGAGCCCGCTCACATGCAGACACACAGCTCTGCCACGAACCCAGCGTGTCCTGACACAAGCACGCACACATAAAGCCAAAATCAAAATAATCTGTCTTAATATTCTTAATATTATCATCTAGCTTAATATGACCCATCTCGAAAGTAAAGCAGGATATTAGGAATGACTTCATCATCATCATCCAGATCCAGCAGTCCTCCTATCTTATAGCAGAACCTCACACAACCTCCTGTGGATGTTGGGCTGGAATCATGTGCGTAACATGGCTCTGAAACCATGTTGATGTTGCAGATGCCTGGTTATGTTCCTTATGTGCTGCAATCTCCCGAGTATGTATAGGCCTCTCATGCTCCATCTCATCTAGGTCACGACTGCACCGCGACGTCCATAGTTGTTGCAGATCACTGATGGGTGGATTGAAGAGCGTGGCTGTGTGCGCATGGCCACAGCTAACCTAGCTTAGCGTTGATTCTAGTAAACATTGAGATTGTGTTATTGCACTAAATTGTAAAAATGTCTACCAGTAGAGGGAGCACTCACCCTGTTAACGTAAACATAGCCCTTTGGAACAACGTGGGTGTGAAAGAAAGTGGATTTCCCCGCTGTAACAAAAACAAAAAACAAAAACAGGTGAGGAGAAATTGGCATGTGAATATACGGAGAAGACAAGTGGGGAATTCAAACCAAAAGAATATTGACCGGAGACGTCTCACGTTTCAAAAGGTTCCCAATGGATTCAAATAGCTGTTTAGAAATGCATCCTACTAGCTCTACAATATTAAAAAGCAGGTAATAAACTGTGGGGCCAGTGGAGCTCCGGGGACAGACTTTGACTGCATATAATACAGGTTAACCTGACTTCAATATGTGTACATTGGTGTGGAAACTATCGCAGACTTTATCACACAAACAAAAGCTCTGAATGTAAACCTGTTCATGTGTGGAAGGATGGATTGTTGTTGGCTTTTCCCCAGAGCTTTTGTTTGAAAGCTCTGGGGAAAAGCCAACAACAATCCATCCTTCCACACATGCACAGGTTTACATTCAGAGTGTGCACGGAGAGGAGGGGCTATTCATAGACAGTTCGTTGTCAATGCGTAGGTGAGTGAGATAGCGTTGTGCGCAGCTCAATGAAATATAATCTTACCCATTTCAAATCGATTGCAGATGGCGACGTTCTCTCTTTACATCCTCACAGCAATCAATTAATCAAATGCTTTGACAAAAAAATAAAACAATTCGGCCCCTGTGGCTGTCAGAGGCCTGTAATAAGCCTGTCCAATCATTTCATTTGGCCTGAATGTAATTATTGGATGGCATACCTGTCTGTCTATCTACATTCCTACCTGTTTTAATCACTCTTTCCATTCCCTCGTTGAGCAGAACTGGAATCTTCCCCAATCTAGCCAAACCTATTGCTAAAGCTGGCGAGCTAGTCAGTGGCTTTGGAGGGAATTTGTTGGTTGAATACTTTCAGCATCTAGCTTACTCTAGCTGGTTTCCCCAAGGTTGCCTAGCCTAGCTTTAAATAGCCCAGTTAAGGAAATGTCATAAAAAGTGTGACTAACACATTTCCTGTCCATTAACAAAACACTCCATCAGCCAATGTTTTCAGTATTCTGTCACTCACAAGCAGGGAAGCCTACAGCCACAATGACTTCCGTCTGGTCGGAGGTGAGGGAGGCGCTGGGGGGGTCGTACAGCCGGCCCCTGGAGTCCAACTTCCTCTGGGGGTTCGAGACAAGATACTCAAAAATGGCTTACCACAGGTGATGCACAAATGTCTCGGTATGCCTTCCACTACAATAATTCTGATTGGTAGATCAAATCCTGCCATTCACTGTACACAGCAGATTTCACTCACAGGGTCAAACTCAGGCAGGCTGTAGGGGGCGCTCTTCCATCGCAGGAAGTACTCTTCAGGCGTGTGGAACTGGAGCCCAAGGTTTAGAGCAAACTAGAGCGATAATAGGAACAGCAGGAATGGGTGAAGGTAGTAGGACAAGTGGCAAGTCATTCTTTAATTGAATCCTCGAGGCTTGGTGTTAAAATACCAGGTTGTGCTCATGCGTTATGATGACCCATTCCACCATGCCCCATTCAAGACCAGAAGGGTAAATTAGATAACCTTGTGGTGTCAAGGAATAATTCAAGTGGAAGGGTGAGGGCAGGAGGCAGAGTGGAAACGGATACAGGTCTCACCAATCGATCGCTGCAGGAGAAGTCCTTCTTCTTTTGGCCTGGAGCCCAGTTCACTGGGCGGCCCGCTGCATCTGTGATCAGATAATAGAGCAGGGCATCACGCCTGTGTGTCTGTGTGCCTGTGTGTGTGTGTGTGTGCCTGTGTGTGTGTGTGTGTGTGTGTGTGTGTGTGTGTGTGTGTGTGTGTGTGTGTGTGTGTGTGTGTGTGTGTGTGTGTGTGTGTGTGTGTGTGTGTGTGTGCCTGTGCGTGTGTGTGTGTGTGCCTGTGCCTGTGCGCGCGCGTGTGTGTGTGTGTGTGTGTGTGCCTGTGTGTGTGTGTGTGTGTGTGTGTGCCTGTGTGTCTGTGTGTGTGTGTGTGTGTGTGTGTGTGTGTGTGTGTGTGTGTCAGCTAGTAACATCAGGCGGCTGAAGCAACAGTGAAGCCTGTGGGAGGCGTGATGCGATGGATACAGTCCTCGTGTAAACTCACCTCCGACATAAAAACTCTGACATCGATCAACGGTCATACCACTGTTGGCCTGAGAGGAGAAAAGGCTCCCATGATTAAAATGAACACAATTATATGATAACACAAGATGGAATCCCTTTGTTAACATTGAAGCATGCAAAACAATATTGCATGACACTGACACAACGTGGTTTGATTCTTGAGTAGAAGGTTGATTCATTTGTTTATGAGCGTTATTTTACTTTTAGGTACTTTTGGTCCCATTTCACTTAAGTGTACCTTTTCACACAGGTGTGTCCACATCCCTGTTACTGGTTTACGGAAGATTCCTGGACCAGTCGCAACGAATACCTAGACACACACAGCACACACAAAGACACAAACGCACACATCACAGACAATATATAGACATCACTTAGGCTGCTGTGCACCGCCCACACTGTCAGTATGCTTGACGGCCAGATAGAACAGCATGTCCAACCTGTACAGGCAGCTGGAGGCTACTGAGGATGTCCTCCACCTTGGACTTAAAGACATCAGGTTTCAGTTTGCCTCTGGCGATCCCCATCTGGTTTGTAAAGAAAACAACCTGCAAACAAAGTGAATGTGGAGGAACGTGTTTGAAGGAATCTGTTTGTTAACTAGGTTATCACACTCGGTTATCACAAAGCTAAACAAAAGGAAACCTGGGCATTTACATTCATTTATTTGTATTACAAATGAGGAGGTCAGGCAACGAGTTGTACTGCAATGTCACTCATCCTTACCTTGTGTCCTTTTTTCAGCAAGCTAGCTAGCCTTGGCTGAATCTCTGAGAAAAGAATCCTATCAATGAAACACAAAACAAAGACAAGACAGTGAAGTGAACCACATAGATGAGAGATGGACTAATCAATCAGACAGATAGAATTGCATGTCTTACTTCCAGTCATCTGGTGCCGTAGGAAATACTTTGCCAGACTTGGTAGTGATGATACAGCCGTCTATATCAAACCCAGCAATCTGGAAGAGGATAAAGAGTATATAAACTGAACGAGCAAAACATGTCCAGAACAATACCAACAAATCATTGAACTTGATTCAGAAGTTTGAAATACGACCCCATGGGTCTTGGCGCATTTCAATGTAGATGCCTTCATGTTGGACTGTAAAATGTATACCAAACTCGTGCAGCGGGTCACACGCTGCCCGTCCATCTTAACGGAGAACACCGCTCTGGGTGATCAAACCCAACGCATCTCCTGGCTTCACCAAAACAACCATTACCAATATCATTTGTCAGAATGACTTCCTTCTTTTATTGCTTCCTACGGCCCACCACAAATGTAAACAATGGCAATAATGCATTTTCATCTTTCGGAATCCATGTGCGTCCGTCAGGACAGAGTTTGTGGACAGCATAACACTGAATTGCCATACAAATACTTCATAAAATGTCTTATCACAAAGAGCAAAGTGCAATATTAGCATTGTTCATGGCAGGCGCGTGATGCCTGTACGCAAAATCTGTACAAGGAAGTCATTTTTACAAATGATATTGGTAATGTATGTTTTAGTGAAGCCAGGGGAGTGGCTTGATCACCCAGTGATCAGTATGGTCCTTTAAGCCAAGATTTCTCCTCACCTTCTCACTGCTCCTGACCCCGGCAGCAGTGTAGAGCAGCAGGTTCCCAATCTGCTGCCAGTGGCTCTTTGGACAAACTAAGGAAGACAATGAGGACGGTGATGCAGATGCAGCCGGAGCGCCAGTGGTGCTGCTCCTCACCATGGCTTTCTCTGCCATCTTCTGCAGCTGCCTCAGTTTCTCCTCTGCCACACTCTCCTCCTCATCCTGTTTCTCAGTTTTGTCCCAGGTGTCGGACTCTTCCTCATCTCTCCTCTGGCGCTTCGTGTCGCTGTAGCCCCCGTCCGGGCTCAGAGGCCTCTTAGACGACTGAGTGCAAACAAAATATGCAACCGAACAAACATTATACTATATACAACACTGTTCTCAAATACTTTCGTTTATTGAATGTGGTCCAATTTCATATTTGAATAGCATAAATGTTTGTTGAATGTGTATATTGGACCAAACATGACCCAATATTGTACCTTCACAGGAGAGGAGGGAAAGAAATCTTTGATACTGTGTTTGGGTCCAGGGCCTGTTGGCGTCTCCTTCCCTTTTCCGTTCCCTGCTCCTTTGGTCTTATCGCTTGCTTTCAGACTCCCCTGTGCACCGCTAGAGACGCTTCCATTGGAGCTCAAATAGTAATGGATTTTAAATGGGTGACTCTGGTTAACCAAGAAGAGGGTTCCTCCCTGGCAGAGCTTTCCAGATTGTCCTCTGACCAGCTTCTCACTGCCCAGGAAACAGGGGTTGGGGCCCAGCTGCAAGATAACGAGATTTGCTTTGATTCAGACAAATGCATAGAACGTCTAACCTTCTACAACATGTTTCACATGTAAACAATCACACATCCTATGTGGACGTTGATATAAGAGGTGTGCATCTCATACCTGGGTGACGAGTACATCTTTTTTCTCGTAACATGCCACCAATTTAACTAAAAAAAGAAATGGTAACATATCAGCATAATTAAATTCTACTTACAATCATTTATTTGCAACACAACGACACTCACTCCTACCCTGGTGCCTGGAACACTTTTTGTCAGTGACACCGGTCTCTGGACCTCGACCCAAGATTACAGCTCGTCCGTCTGCCAAAGGGATACAAGCCCCCGAATCGCTGAAAAGTGTGCAGGACATCGGGGAAAAGGAGAGAACAGGGTAAACGCATGTAGTGCCCCCGTTTTATGGAAGCAATGTAGGGTATTTTAATGGCGCATTAGCTTCATGTAGTTCAGAAACAAGGTTAACAATAATCGAACATCCGCACAGCCGATGGTGTTTCTTGGGTTAAACAGGTCCATCCGGAAAATAGATTCGTCCAGAAACGTATAATATGTGGTCCGCTGTTTTGGGTTCCGTTATTGGGGTATCAATAACAATCCGCTTTGTATCATCATTTAGTCCAAGTTGCAAATAACAGAGTTCCAAAAACATCGATGTTAAACTGGTTTGTTTGGTTGTTTGTTGCATTTTAGGATGTAGACAAACAGTAAATAAGAAAGCTAAGTGCGATTACAATTTTCGATGTAACTTTGACCTACTTAACTTATGTGTGCTATTTATGCTTCAGTGGGCTTGCACGAATGAATATATTTATAATGCAATTAAGTAGGCTATTTTATGGATGTAAGGCAGGATGGACATGTTTTTCAGATGACGTATGAGTAGCTTTCGATGTTGTCGGCAGCTTTGGAAACACCCTGTTCATTTTGAAAGGTAACATTAACGTTAACATTTTTGAAATATTTAAAGGTTGTTTAGTGCGTTCTTTAATAAAACACTCTTTAAATGGGTAAATGGTTAAACATGAATCAATCATTTCCGTGGCTCAATTCATCGGTTAAAAAGTTACGTGTCGTAACTGTCCCAGGGAAGATTATCCTCCTCCAGCCATTACACAGGGAGACAGAACAACTGACATACTGGTTGAGTGACCGGTTCAACCCTGAGTACCATTATGCTATAGAAGCATCAACGTCATCTGTCTTTCCTCGTAGCACAGCAGAGCAGGTCTGTCTTGTGGTTTTGAGTTGCTCTTCTCACGCGTTAGTCAGTGGCACGCATCGTATCCCCCAACTAGTGCTGTTCTGGAAGAACGGGAGGCAGGAAACTAATCTGGAGGTAAACACAACTGTCTTGGTTGGTTATTATTAAGATGTTTGATGTTAGTAGATTGTGTGCTCCGTGCCGCAAGGGACCCTGGGAGGGTCAACGGCAGATGTGTGTGTGTGTGTGTGTGTGTGTGTGTGTGTGTGTGTGTGTGTGTGTGTGTGTGTGTGTGTGTGTGTGTGTGTGTGTGTGTGTGTGTGTGCGTGTGCGTGTGCGTGTGCGTGTGTGTGTGCGTGCGCGTGTGTGAGTGAAAGGCCAGCTCTTGTAGTCGTGCGGTGTACGGGACACGGGAGCTGTTACTAAACTAATACTCTGGGCTCTCGTCTGGTCCTTCCCTTGCCGCCGCCACAGTATTATGCCTATACTATGCCATCCATACGCGTGCATGTGGCTTGAAATCCCAATCTCAACCACCTTTACAAAGTTTACATTCTGTGTAGTAGCCTAATGATAATAATGAATTGCATTTTTACAGTGCTTTAATGTAGGCTAATGTCAACAGCTAAGCTATGTATACAGCCCATTATAATGGACCATTCATTTAAATAGGTGTGCATCACTCTTGTTTTATAGAAACATAAAAGACAAAACAGAGGGTTTTATTATGTGCTCTCCCTTTCAGGAACTACAACTGCCTTACGCTTCCCCATATAAAACAAAGATACTACATACGCTTCACCAAGCTTTGAACTTTGATCCAACAACCAGGGCCAGATCTCTTTAAATTGGGTGATACCTTTGCTCCGGTTGTCCCGCCTACACACTTCACACTCCCATCACCCTCGGAGCATCGCTCAGCTCAGGTCCCCCCCGCTCTCACCCCATCCTAACTATGGACACCCTATCTCACCAAGAGAAGGCCTACATCTCCATAACCTCAGGCCTGAGAGAGCTAGACCTTCGAGGGCCGGCCATCCCAAGCAACCTGGTCCTGATAGGAGACCACGCCTTCCCCCTGGCCATGAACGCCCAAGGCCAGGTGCTGATGGCCGCCTCCCTCTTTGGACGTGGACGCATGGTAGTCCTGGGTCACGAGAGCTACCTGACCACCTTCCCTGCTCTGGTGGAGAACGCCCTCACCTGGCTCAGAGGCGATGGATCTGAAAACCCCCTGGTTGGGATCCACCAGAGCTGCAAGCCAGTGGCGGATAACCTCTGCCGGTCCGTTTTCCAGGCCCAAGTGTTGGGGGGCTTCAACCAAGACCTGGGGGTGGGTGTGTATGTGGTGGATGCCTACAGCATGGCTCCAGATGTGAAGTCCCTGGTGGAGTTTCTGAAAGCTGGAGGAGGGCTGTTGATCGGAGGGCAGGCCTGGCACTGGGCTGGACAACACCCCAAGGAGAATACTCTGACGGCCTTCCCAGGGAACAAGGTGTCTAGCGTGGCGGGGATCTACTTCTCTGAGTTCCCTGGGGAGGTTGATTATCTGCCCGTTTATCCTCAGATTCCAACCTCCCGGCTGGCTGTGGTGTACGTTATTTTACTTAGTATGTTTTTGAGAATCAGTATTTTTAGACTTGGGTTCTATTTATACTTTATTTGACTTGGCTATAAGTGTGATACAAGACCAGACTCAGCATATGCGATGCTGAATGATACAGACTAGTGCAAACATCAAGCCAAGCAACTAATCCACACACAACAAAAATTGATTTTAATTTGTCTGTTTAGGATAAACCCATCATGATGTTCCTTGTTTTTCCATAATCCAGAATTGGCAAGGATTTTAAGGATGATTTGGAGTTCCTTCTGCAGGGCGTGTCCGAGCTTGACATCAGCGGTGGTGCGATAGCATCCGAGGTCCTTGTACACGGCCCTCTTGCCTTCCCAATCGGCACCACCTCGGACGGACGGGCTTTCCTGGCTGGAGCCTACTACGGCCAGGGCCGGGTCATCGTGACCACACACGAGGGATTCATGGGCCGGCAGGTGGGGTGAACAAGACATCACCGCAACAGTTTGGCACTTGTGCACAACTAATGTGATGAGGGGGATAGATTCTCTGACCCAACACAATGCAACACAAAAGGGCAGATCAGTATCTGACAAAGGGAAGGTTGAAATCATACAAGCAAAATTGGAGTAACTACACCATTTGAAAGAGAAACCTGCGTTCTGCATATGCAGGTTTCTGGACAGAGTTCAGAGTAGTTAAATATAATACACATATATATATATATATAATTATATATAATTCACAGAAACAAGGTTAGTAGACTTTTTAGTAGACTTTAAAAAAATCTAAAGTACGTTGTTGCTTTGAGACGGTTCATTGTAGATACTGGCAAGGAGAAAAGCATTGTATCATCGCATCAGCCTTGTTCTTTAAGAGCACAGCCCCATTACTATCAGCCTAATAAAAAACGTCCATATCTGACTTAACCTTTTATTGCAGAATCTCGCTCCATTTTGGAACAACGCTCTTCGTTGGCTGGACGAGGGCCGTAACGGGGTGTTTGGAATCCAGCCAGAACTTGGCCACGCCATGGCCCTGTTCAGCCAGACTGGGGTGAACTGTCAGATGTCCGGCTTGAGCAAGGACCTGAGTGTGTACGTGTGCACAACTTACAGCAATAAGGAGGCAGAGGACATTCAGCATTTTGTGGCAGAAGGAGGAGGCCTGCTGATTGGTGGCCATGCCTGGTACTGGGCCCAGACCAACCCTGGGAAAAACCCAATGACGGATTGTGAAGGTAGCCTATGATGAAGTGTGCTCACTGACCAACCTATAGTACGTACTACCATCGTAGCAAAGGGCTTCCAAGGCTGTTACAAAATCAGTTTCTCCACGAGCAGTGTGCTTTGTCAAATAGGAATCATTACCCCAGTAAGATGTGTAGCTAAATTACATTCTCACACATCAACAGATTGACTGTGAGACACATCTTCCTTAAACCTTCTGATATACTGTATGTGTTTCAAACAGAGACTTCCCCAGTCCTAAACCTGTTGATATCCTTGCACAATAACATGTATGTGCAGATAATCAAAATATGAAGATAATCACAATTATATAAATATAATATGCACAAACTGATACAGCGATATACTTTCTGATCTATTAGTTAAGTCTGATCTGCAATGCTTCAGTGTTTTGTACTGTACACCAGGGAACCACATCCTGAACAAGATGGGCCTGACTCTGCTGGGATCTACAGTCAAATCGGGATGCTACAAGGTTCCCGATCCCGACAAGGCCTGCAAGGACAACTTCCACTTCCGCCACATGCTGCGGCGCTTTGCCAGTCACGTGACCCAGGGGGAGGAGCTTACGGCCCACGAGCTGGTCGGTCTGAAAAAGCTAGGAGGCGACTGTGCCAGCTACCTGAACATGAAGGCCCACCACTGCCCCTCCTACACCCAGGTGTTGTCCACCCTCACTGAGATTGTGATGATGTCCGGCATGCCACAGGTGAGCATCCCAGGATGGATTTTGCCCCTTCACAAAAACACTTCCATGTCCTATCTTGTGTGTCTGCTACTCTGTATGCTGTATCAAAAATGTTTGTCGCCTCTACTGCTTATGCTCTAACAGCTATTGTTTTAGGGATTGCTATTTCTTTCTCTCAAAGCTTACAGGTGGTTTTATTGTATGTTGTAAAAGCAACCGGACCTATTTACCATATATTAAAAGCAACGCTGATATGTAGTTTTACTATTTTCTTATTTTTTAAGCAATCCTCGATTTTAATCTCAATTCTCAAGTGAATATATAAAAGATGTCAGCTCAAAGTTAGCTAAAAGCAGTCTTAAAGTATCATTCATTGTCTAGAAGCTTGATTTGGCTCTATAGATCCACAAGAATATGTTTTGGTTGTCCTCTTTCGTCTTGCAGATGGTAAGCGTTGTTTTGACTTGACTAGGCTAGACATAGGAATATAGGACAATATACAGACAGGAAACAGTGGAATGTAGTGGTTAAAACAAAGCTTTGATACAGAATTAAATCTCAAATTTGATCATGAAACGTTATTCAAGTAAGAATATCTCTAATGTTTTCCCTGTTCGCGCTGCTCTCTGTCATCTAGGTGTGTGGTAGCTGCCCAGTGAGCAGCCCGAAGGACCACCTTCTCCTTAGTATAGGGGCCGAGGTTTACAAGGTGTGCCCAAATCCAGATGCACTCCTGCCCTACCTCGTCAAGGACAACCCAGCCATGCGTGTGTTCTATGACTACCAAATCCCCATCGATGTCAACACCGCAGGTCAGTTGACACAAATAGATCATATACGTATGTCTGTGTTTACCAGGCACTAATTCCCACTCTACTTTGCAATTGTGTGTATGTGTGTGTGTGTGTGTGTGTGTGTGTGTTTGTCTGTGTGTGTTTGTCTGTGTGTGTGTGTGTGTGTGTGTGTGTGTGTGTGTGTGTGTGTGTGTGTGTGTGTGTGTTAGGTCCAGAGTGGATCAGTACTGGACTCTACCTCTCTCCTGGTATGAAGACATACATGGCTTTCCCTGCAGAGATTGTCAACAAAGAATGGCATGTATGTACAGTATGTGTGGGTATTCTAGCACCGCTCAAAACAAAGGATGCAACTGTAGGGCAGTGCCCTAAGATAGTACTATCTTATCTTAAAGGATTTGGCCGGTTTGTTAACACCCCAGGTGAATTGTTGACATGTCTAAGTCCAGATGTAAGTCAGCCATGATTCTCAACCACTCCCCTCTGTGTATGTGCGCTCTTAAATTGGGCAGTTAGCGATCAACGGACATCAATATTATTCTAAAGGTGTGTTTAGCAGGATAGCTGTATATTTGTTTTATCCACCCAAGTTTTCGCATACGATTTGCCCTGACTAGCTAGCTTTCGTCTGGGTCCCAGGCTAAACTCTCAGTGTTTTCAGGTCCAGATAGGATGTCAGACAGATCACCTCCGCCATGAGACACTCAAGCGGGCACCACGTGTCCACGAGCTCTTCCCCGTCACCTCGGAGATGATGCAGGTGTCTAACCTGTGGGGGGGGCTCCTCTACATGGTGGCCCCTCCCAAGACGCAGGTGGAAGGGGCAGTGGTCATGGTGCAAGTGGCTGTACCTGCCCCCTATTACAAATCTGGTGAGCACGTTTTTTTATCAAATGTTTCTAATGCATACGTTTGTGTTTCGAGTACAGACGCATACATACTATTTGGCTGACTATTCTACATTAAAAGTCTTTACTATTACTATTTGGTAAAATAGACACAAAAGTAATCTACACTCAAATGCTGATACATTTCTGTACATTGCAGCCATATTGCCACTATGTGTAATGTACTCCAGGTAGGAGAGGAGAACTGCAGTCCAGACACAGAGGAATGTATGCTTGAGCATAATCTCAGTAAAGTATAGGTTGTAATTAAAAGCAGATTGAATTGTTTGTAGTACTTCCATGGCATTCATGTATCCAAGGTGAGTGCACAGCTTTTGCAGCATGTAGATTTGATTATTCTTATGCAGATTCAACCAATTTTCTGTGCTGTTTTAGTTTATTATGCAGTTATGTTTTACACACACACACACACACACACACACACACACACACACACACACACACACACACACACACACACACACACACACACATAGCACAAGTAATGGGGCTTGCAGTAATGCTGGCTGGGTTTGGGTCAAAGCTTCAGGCATCTGAGCAGCTCTCTCTTGGTAACTGCTCTCTGCAAAGAGGACACAACTACTAATTCTACCCCACATGCTTCAACTGTCAAGTGGGAGCATGTCAACACAAGCAGCTTCAGCTTTCCCAGGCTGCTGATTAGGGAGATGACTCTCAGGTGTGGACTCACGATGATGGGGGCTGATCTGTGATCTGCCGTTAGCGTGGGGGTGCTGAATGTCTGTGGGCCTTGGGTGGAAGTTGATTCCATTCATATGGAGTCCATGCATCTAGAACGCCTCTAAGCCGGAGCTTCCTTTTCACCAGGTGTGACGACACCAGCTGACTGGGCACTGATGCGCAAGTCCCCCGCCCCCTGGGCAGAACTGGAGTTTGAGAACATCATTTTCACCGTGCCGTCCGACGCCATTCGAGACCTGGAGCGCCCTGATGAAGTGGCGGCTCTCTGGAATAAAATCATGAGGGGGATCGCAGACCTGGCAGTTGTTTCGCACAAATTCCCGCGCAAGGAACGTTTTGTCGCCGATGTGCAAATTTCCCACGGTGAGTTGCCTTGTTTTTCTTGTTTCTATCTTCCTCTGCCTTAGTAATAGATAATAGATTTGGCCCTACCCAAAAGGATTTTGTTATTCCGTTTTTTAAGTAATTAAGCTGCAGAATTCATATCTGATATTCTCGCTTCTTCCCTCTCTTCACCCAGGTTGGATGCATGCAGGCTATCCCATCATGATGTGCTCCTCTGTGGCCCCACAAATGGTTAACCCAGAGGCTTCTGGTCGCAAAGACCTCTGGGGCTTCATCCACGAGCTGGGACACAACCAGCAGAGGGGCTGCTGGGAGTTTCAGCCACACACCACAGAGTGCACGTGCAACCTGTGGTCGGTGTACGTGAATGAAGAGGTGCTGGGGACTAACAGGGCAGAGGTACAACACTGACCTGCTTTTGTGGGAAAACCTGAGTGTGTAGGATTTAGTGGGATCTAGCGGGGAGGTTGTAGATTGCAACCAACTGTATACCCCCTCCCTCCTCATCCCTCTCTTTCCAACGACAAAGGAGAAGCTACGGTGGCCTGTAGTGGCCTGTGAGCTGGCAGTAGGATGCGCCCTTGTGATTGGATGCTTGTCCCGCCCTAAGTAAATGGAGTACTATGGCGACCCGATTAACGTGCCTCCGTTCCTTTTTGATTTCCAAGGGGCGTCACTAACGGGCGCAGATCAAAATGCTTCTGGATGCAATTGGATAGGCTTACAACCAATCGTAGCAACGACACATTTGATGCAGCACTGAGCGCATAAAAACATCTTTCTGCTCAACAAAAGCTTAAGGTGCAGTTGTTCCTCTTTTAGTTTACTAATATTATCCATATATTCAATTTCTGCCAAGTCCGTTCCGCTAGATGCCACTCAATTTTACACACCGCACCTTCAAAATGATTTCCCAACTCCCCACAGCCATTAACAGCGAAAACAAAGAACACAAGTTAAGACTCTTAGGTGATTTGAAACTCACACCACTCGTCTTTCTCCTGTAGACTGCTCCTTGGTGTGGTTGTAATCTTATCTTACAGAAGGAAGCCTCGCTCCGCTGCTACATTTGATACAGAAGTACAGATGCCACCTTAGGAAGCGTGGTCCAGTCAGGATTCAACAATTCAAGAAAATAACTGACAGGATGCAGGGCACTGCAGCTGAAATGTCATTTAACACAGCCTTCCATTGCAACACGTCTAATGATGAGTCCAGCGATTACATATACATTGTAACATTAAAGATGCTATGTTGCACACCTTGCAGGCACATCCAGCTTTGAAGCCTGAATCTCGGTTGTCTCGCCTAGAGGAGTACGTCAAGGGAGGCAGAAACCTTGGGAGCTGGAGTATGTGGGTGGCCTTGGAAACATACCTACAGGTTAGAGATGAGGACATCAAAAATAGATTTTTTTTATTTTACACACAACTCATGCTTTTGATTAGTTTCATATTCATTTCACATCCATTTCCACCAATCAATCAATACATTTCAGTGCTCACCAATAACAGATACCTGGCTTCACTGGGCAATCAAATTTGGGACTCACCTCAGCCACTACTTATGGTCTTTCCACCCCACCCCCTCACTATGTCACTTCCTCTCACTACCTCAGCTCCAGGAGGCGTTTGGCTGGGCAGCCTTTAAGAAAGTGTTCGCCGCCTACCACGACATGACCAACGTCCCCAAGGACAACAAAGGCAAGATGAACCTGTACACCAAGACCTTCTCCATGGCCGTGGAGCAGAACCTGTGTGCCTTCTTCAAGGCCTGGGGCTGGCCCATAGAGGCAGCCACTGAGGAGGAGCTGTCCAAGCTGCCTCCGTGGACCAACCACCCCATGGCTCGCTATCAGTGAGCCTTCGTATTGCTTCTGAAGAAGAGACCATCCGTCGAGGATAGAAAGCTTTGTGTTGGGATATTTTATTTTTTAAATGCTATTGCACTAATGGTGGTTGGTTAGATTGCACTATATACATTGTATAGACACAGAGTTAGTGAGCTAAGCTGTAGATGTCTTACTTATAACATACTTAAGCCATAATTAAACCTGACTTGCCTTAGGAAGAGGGTTGTTCCATTATTTAACAACAGTAGTGCAATTAAGAAGTCTGTTAATATATTAGCTTTTTGTGTATGAGCCATGGTTGTAGGGCCGTTGTCAAAAACCACACAGAAAGGGGAAATACAGAGAAAAGATATATGGCTGAGAGAGAGAGAGAGAGAGAGAGAGAGAGAGAGAGAGAGAGAGAGAGAGAGAGAGAGAGAGAGAGAGAGAGAGAGAGAGAGAGAGAGAGAGAGAGAGAGAGAGAGAGAGAGAGAGAGAGAGAGAGAGAGAGAGAGAGAGAGAGAGAGAGAGAGAGAGAGAGAGAGAGAGAGAGAGAGAGAGAGAGAGAGAGAGAGAGAGCAAAGCCTGAATAGTGTATCTTAAACTTTATAATGCAAAACAAAAAATGCAAATGAACATGAAAATACATTAAATCAAGGAGACGGTAGAACAGCCTGTTGAAGAAAACTTGGGCTGGGGGTATGAGCCAGTCAAGGAAGTAGAACAAAGGACAAGCTGGACAACTACGGCTGAGTGATCCATTTGGATGCAGCAAGTCAGATGTCTTCAAATTCACCTTTATCTGAGCTGTCTCTTCGGCTTATCCTTTGTTAACAGATGAGTTCTAGGCCCTAAGACCATGCTCTAAGATAAGCAAACTGTTCAGAACTTCCCGTCCACATCTCTGGGAGCCTTTCTATTAAAACAAAAAAAAATCTTTCACCCATTCAGTTAAACTGCTTTGAGGGAAAATATAAATAAAAGCGTTTTGTTAAAAAGCATCCAGCATCCAGAAATTGTTGTTTAATGAGTCATATATGTTCCCTCTACCTGTTTTCCAAACATTTTAATCAGGGTCTTTAGCTTGTAGCCTACCACTTCGTCCTATAGAGTCTAGACGACATACACGGAGGCCCTCACTGATGTAGAGTGTTTGGTCAGTAACATGGAGGCGTTGCGTCGAAAACGCCAGTTGAAACAGTCATTTGAGTGGGGCTAGTGTGATTAAGCTGCGGCGGTCTGTCACCTGGCCCCGCCCACCAAGCCTCTCTCACCTTGCTCCACCAATATGAACGAGCACCAGCTCCACCAACATGAACCAGCACCAGAAGACATCACTTCGAAGAGTTGAATTCTATACAGATAGCTCACTATCAGCTTACTGGTATGCAAATCTTCTGTGGTTTGGTAATACTGAATAAATGAATACTGTACAACTATTTGTCAAACGTTCAATAGATGCCTGACCAGCTTCCTTTTTGTTTTCATGCAGAATTTGAAGTGTTGTTTTTTTTGCAGTGCCATTGCTCATTGGTAGTTTTTTTCCTCATGATTGGTCTAGAACCAGCTATCCACACAGCTCATTATAATAATAACAAATATTCTTCTTCAAATTTGAACAAAACTGCAGATTCTGGCAAATGTTCATACCCCAACTAGCTTTGGAAGACTGCATGTCCATTTAAACTTTTGCTATTGCAGAATGAACAAGCCTCAGTAAGCTTAGTCTGCAACAATGACATCATTCTTACAACTGATGTCATTACCCAAAACATATGTAAAGGGTTTGCTGAGAGGGGCTGCTGGGAGTTTCAGCCACACACCACAGAGTGCACGTGCAACCTGTGGTCGGTGTACGTGAATGAAGAGGTGCTGGGGATTAACCGGGTACAGGTAAATAGCATTAGCAATTCCTTACAAATATTGAAAAAAAAAATCGTTTAAACAACTTCAATAATGATGCCTCCGTAGGTGCGGTCAAGCCTTTAAGGAAAACCAACAAAACAATTCACAGGATATAGGGTGCTGTTGGAATGTCCCCTTAACACACATTGTGAGCCTTACAAGGCTTTCAATGAGTCCAATGATCGTTTCTACGTAGAAATTGTGACGGTGTAGATGCTGTGTTGCGTGCAGGCACACCCTGCTTTGCAGCCCAAACCTCGGGCATCTCGTCCGGAGGATTACGTCAAGCAAGGCCAGGACCTTAACAACTGGAACACATGGATGGCCTTGGAAACATACCTACAGGTTAGAGATGATTTTTCTAAATATTGTAGACACCCGTGATCTTTGAAAAGGTTTCCTTTACACCCTTTACAGCCTTTACACAAGCGACACATTTAAAATGTATATTTCATATCCAGTTTACTTTAAACCAGTGGTCAACATGAACAGAAACCTTGATTAACTGGGCATCCAACTGGGACTCACAAGCCACAACATATGGTCTTCTCTCCCCCTCTCTATGTCACTTCCTCTCACTACCTCAGCTCCAGGAGTCGTTTGGCTGGGCAGCCTTTAAGAAAGTGTTCGCCGCCTACCACGACATGACCAACGTGCCCAAGGACAACAAAGGCAAGATGAACCTGTACACCAAGACCTTCTCCATGGCCGTGGAGCAGAACCTGTGTGCCTTCTTCAAGGCCTGGGGCTGGCCCATAGAGGCAGCCACTGAGGAGGAGCTGTCTTGTCTGCCCCTCTGGAGCGACCATCCCATGGTCCTCTATGGATAAAAAGGAATAGAAGGAGGTTGCTTTTTTCTAAAGGAATAGAGCCTTTTCATAAAGCTGTCATTGTAGGACAAACACAGGTGTCACTCATAACACTAATTATGGGTCTGCAACTATTAGGGCACAGCTAGACTAAACTAGTGAAGATAACGCATCCATGGACCCTTTTACCAGAGAAGACATAGCAGGGCAAACACAGGTGTGCCCCCAACATTAACATTGGGTAAGCAGGCGGTTCATTTATGTGTCAAAGGCCCGGCAATAGTCCATGTGTGTTATCTTCACTAGTTCAGGGCAATAGCTGTGCCCTGGTAAATAAAAGTAGAAGACCCATAAATAATTGTATGAGTGAGTCTGTTGTGTGAAATTGATTGGTTGATTTTATCGATGTTCATAAATACACCGCACAACCAAATACTGATTGCAATACACAATGACAGTGGTGAACACGGTTAAAGCTGAAGTAAGTAGGTTTCGCCAAGCCAGAAACTCAGTTCATTTGAAATTGAGAAAGGGTCATTCCTATTGGTCTCATTATGTCCCTCATCCCAGCCTCTCTCACCTCTACCAACAACAACACCAGAGGACACACCGCTTCAGGGAGTTTCAATCTACAGATGGCTGACTTACAGCTCACTCCTGGACCCAACCACACATTTATGTCTAATATACATTTTTCACAGAGGTGACATCATAGGACCAAGACGGGTGTCATTAATAACACTCATTATGGGTAGTAGACTAAACTAGTGAGGATTAGTCTGACCAAATGCATTGCTCATGCTCTTGCTCCTCCACTTCCACTGTGTCATTAATAACACTCATTATGGGCAGTAGACTAAACTAGTGAGGATTAGTCTGACCGAATGCATTGCTCATGCTCTAGCTCCTCCACTTCCCCTTGCCATCGGATTCGTGTTGGCAGCAGCCATCAAGCTTCAAGTTCCGCCCATCTGCCCAATCACAGCTTAAGCACCACCCTATTGGCCTGCCACAATGGTTAGCATCTTTCTCCAGGTTTCTTGTAGAATGAAACACGTGTCACTAAAAAGACAAGGCACATCGAAGCTAAGTCTACGGGTGCTATGGGTGCCCCATAGCACCCCATAACACCTTAATTACTGGTCTGCTATGGGTGCCCCATAGCAGACCAGTAATTAGTGTCAGGAGCAACACCAGTGCATGTCCTATGATGACACCTTTGTGGAAAGGGTCTATTGTAATCCATACCACAGTATTAATACGTTTTATACTTAAGGGGTTCAACATGTTCAGGATTAGTTTTATAGTCTTAGTGTTCTTCATTTATTGTATTTCATATATGTTGCAATATTCTGTGTAGTTATAAAGTGGTGTATAAAAGAGCATGGCGTACAGAGTCAGTTCTTTTGAGTTTAATTCGTTTTCTGGTAGACAGCAGAGGGATTGCTCAATGTTTGCAGTGTACCATAGCATTCAGGTACTCTAAAGGAATGCAGAACAAACAACTGTTACTGTGTGGGAATATCTGATCAATTATTTACATTCTTATGAATGTAAGGGCACATGTTGTGCCATTAAACATCAAAAACATTGATTCCATCAATGTGTATAAATTAATCCATTTTGAATGAATCCATTCAACAGGATACAAATGTTCGGATCAAACATTTGTATTGTTTCATGTTGAATGAATTCAATCAACCTTTTTATTCTCTTTTTTTAATTACAAACTATGGCAATGGTGTAACGTGTAACCAATTTGAAAAAGTTGAAATCATCTGCAGCTGTTGTAAAACAGCTCCCCTACTGGTTGATTGGAGAACTGCTGAAGGAACTCATCCAGCTCATCCAGAGTGTGCCTCTCAACCCAGTTACTCTCCGTGTTCCTGGCTGAGGCCCCACCACTCTGGATGACTTTGCCATTGTTGTCTACACAGCAGTATGCGTTCCACAGGTAGTTGGGTACGTTGACACGGTTTACGTTGTTCTTGACTATCCACGTGTCAGCGGAGGGAATGGCGCCAACCAGCACATAGGCCCGGGAACAATTGGCTCGGAACAGGTTGGTGAGCTGGGTCTCATGGATCTTCCACGCGTTCTGGTTTAGCTTTGGGTTCTGGGGGACCACATTGGTCAGGGTGAAGGTGGCGTTACGGCTTGGGACTACAGGAAAGACAGAAGGTTGTGGTTAGTGGGTTTATTTAAGGCTATGGTAGGCAAGGGCGCAGATCTCAGGGGGGGCCACAAGCATGGAATATTTTCAAGAGTATTTTCGGAGGGGACAATAATATGACCAACGTATATTAAATGGTCTGCTGTAACAGACACACAGTCATTAAGAGAAGCTTTACATAAATGAATGAATCACTTTTAGGCCATCACTATACACATTTTACAGAGCCACACATCCACAAATGCAGCAAAATAGCTGCATTTGTGAAAATAGCCATAGAGGTATAACGCGCAAATCGTATCTGCAATGGTTCAGACCACTGAGCAGGATACAGACATAAACAAAACCTGCAAAAGGTGTTGTGTTTATGTGTGAATTATTTCAAAAGTGGAGTCAGCTTCTATTAATTATAGGCCTATATTTGCAATTACATACATTTAGAAATAATGTATATGGGGGGGGGGGGGGGGGGGGGATCTGCGCCCATGATGGTAGGCAATTTATTATAGCAGCATTTTCTTTCATATTTGTTGAAATACTCTTCCCAACAGCAATCAATAAATCAAACGCTCTGAAAACAATAAATAAAAAAGCTGCTATCTCTGGCCTGTAATAAGCCTGTCCAATTATTACATTCGGACCGAAATAAATGATTGGATGGCTTACCTGTCTGTCCACCTACCGACCCTGCTATCTGCGCGCACTCTGCCCATGCACTCATTGTGGATGAGCTGAGGGTTCCACAAAACTAGGCAGACGTTTTTTATGGTTGGATGCTTTCAAAAACCAGTTTAGTCTTGCTGGTTTCTCAAAATTGCCTACCATAGCTTTAAGGAATCGGCAGAGGTGGCAAAACAAAAGCAATGGTCCTCTAGAGAGGAGAAGGAGAAGATCATGGCAATAACAAAGGCTTTCTATGCAGACCTGCATGGTGTCCGTTAGGGTTGAGGTGTCCACGGTCGAAGCCAGAGTGTGTGTAGTCCTCGTTCAGGGCCTGTCTCTCCCCCTGGTACACCCCTGGGTGGTCCTTCCCCAGCAAGTATCCATCCTTCATCTCTGCTTGCCAGGACGGGTTCACCAGCTGGATGGGATAACACAAAGAACACAGGTTGTTCCCAAACCACACATGTGCTACGGATAAGTCCTCTTGAAGAGCGGTACGGACCGCTGTCCTTGTACGTAGATAATGATGGGGGTACCACAGCGACAAACGACATCATGCTTAACACAGTGCTTACCTGAGGCTCAACAAACCAACTTTTCTCTCTGCCTCCTCCGTTACTGTCCTGGAATAGGTAGGCCGAGTAGACCGCGATCCGGTGGTGGGTGTCGTACAGTGTAGCAAAGTGGTACCTATTGGCACGCATAAAACAGCAAGAGAACATGCATCGGTATGTCAATCTGGTCTAGCTTGTTTCTCTTATGTCCCGTTATCACAACTAACGTTTCTCAGGGCTTGATGGGCTTCTGTTTGTAGGGAAAGGAAGATGCCCTTCAGCACACATCGTTAATTAACACATTAATAGTCTATTCAGGACGTTGAGAAATGCCAGAAAGGTTGGAAGACATTATAATGACTCACAAAAACCTAAAATGGTTCAGTACATTTGCAGCAGTACTGGTTGGTATAAGCAGACAAGAGACCGGTTGTATAAACAATAAGAATAAGGTTCTACGTCCACCTAATCATGTGCAGCCAGCTACAGCTGGACAGACACACGGAAGTTAGAGCTCATCTCTTTATTAAGAAACGCATTTCATTTCGTTCAATTGTCTCGCATGTAGGACATGGTGTTGACATTGAGAGAAGAGACGAGGCCGTCTCTGAAAGATGTAAAGACGTATGATGGGGTGACAATATGATGTACCATACACGATAGGCCGATTCACAGGCAAGTTACCTGTTGCCAAACCTCTGGCAGAGGCAGACCACATCTTGGGTGGTAGACCCCCATTTAGGAACCATGCCATGGTGGAAATATTCCAGGCATTCAGGCACGTCCTGGAACAGGATAGGATAACACTTTATGATTAATGCCCAAGGGAAATTCAGCTGTTAAAGCAGCCAGCAAGTGGACAGGAACAGTGCAAAGCAAGAGTAAAGGTATTAATGTACAATAAGAATAATAAGCAGCAAAAATGTGTGGCAACTTTAATATATATATACTGGTATAAACAGGACACATAGATATGGATATGGATGTGAACTGTACACACACGCGCACACACACTGTCGTGGAAATGTCTTACTTTGTGAGAGTAAAATACTTGAAACTTCTTGTTATGGCAAAGCCTTGTAGTTGATTTATTATGAATAAGAGAGCACACAACACAGACATCAACAGCTTGCCTGAGCACTCTCTGAAGCTACTCTTCAGAGGGTGGTTTTTTAAAGATCCCGTTTGGTCAGCCTGCAAACATGAAATCAACATGGAAGCCTACACATTCAAGCTGACTGGGTTAACATACTGGGACTAAGTCAATGGCAGTTTGTAGAATGCTGACCAAGATAACATGGACGTGGTTACATTTTACAAAGCTCACACAATAGGTCATTTCTTTTTTTAATCATTTTTATTAATCCCCAAGGGGAACTCATTCTCTGCATTTACCACGTCCTACGCCAGGAGAGGCAGTGGGCTGCCTGTCTCTCAGGGCGGCACTCAGGGACCAACTCCAGGTGTAGCGCCCCTGCCTTGCTCATGGGCAGGGCAGGAGAGTTAACTTGCATGTGTTTGTTGTGTGGGAGGAAACCCAAGTGAACACGTGGAGAACAAACAAACTGCACACAGAAAGGTTCCGGCCCCTGGTGGGGTTTGAACCCAGGACCCTCTTGCTGTGAGGGAGCAGGGCAAACCTCTGTGCCACCATTGACAAGTTAAGACGTGCACAACTCTCAAATACTACTTTTTCCACCACAGCACAGCACACACACACACACACACACACACACACACACACACACACACACACACACACACACACAAAATCTGACTCTTTGAATGTGCATGTACATATTGAATGTTCTGAAAGCAGACACAGCGTGACTAGAGGAAGGCACTGACCTCAAAGCGAGACACGACGTCAGCGCCAGCCCAACAGAGGAGGGAGAGAAGAGCCACCAGGTGGCCTGAGTTCTGCATCTTGCTCTCAAACAACAGCAAGCCCTTCTGTTGCACAGAGTAGAGTAATGTATTACCATAGAAGGAAGCTCATTGGTTCAAATGAGGGATGCACCGATACCGATACCAGTGCTCGGACTCGGGCCCGATACTGTGCTCATGTACTCGTAAAACTGCTCCGATACAACCACCCGACACCACTTTACGCAACATGACGGTGAAGCGCAAGTGAACCCAAAACGTTTTTTTTTTTACCTGGTAATTTGTCCAATATGATCGTCAATAGTCATCTATACCATTTGATCACTGTTACCGAAATAAGTCCCCGATTTAGAGAAAAAAGGGGCAACGGCGGTGTGTGTGGACGTGTGGAGCTCTGCCTGGGCAGCGGTTTATGTAACACCCGCGTCCGAGGGTTGGGCGTCCCGGACACCTGTAGTATTACGCTACGGTGAGTGGCGCGTTTCATGTCGTCAGCGCTCATTATAACGCTCATACACAACGACGGTACTAAAAAAAAGTATCACAAAGTTGCCGTGGGCCGTAACCATGGCGACTACACGCCCCCCTTCTTTCCTACAACTCTCAGCCCAAAACACATTTAGTTTAAATCTCATAGTGTTGGAAGTCCCGCTGAAACAGTGGCTTCACTGGCTCTTCAAACTGTAACGGCATTATTATGTACCGTATTGACCCGAAAATAAGAAGACCCCGATTATAAGACGACCCCCCCCCCCCCCCCCCTTTTCAAGACTAATTTTTCAAGAAATATTTTTTTAAGATCAAATCTGGTTTTTATAAAGAAAATCATTTTATTTGAAAATCACGATAATTAGAACACAGGATAAGAGGATAAGATGAGGATAAGGACATCCAGGATGCTCCACTGTCCATACACTTCCAGAGAGGGGAGAGATGTGGAGGGGTGCGCGCACACGCCACACAGGCACTGCGGGGAAAATAACCTCCGCTAACACTACGGAGTTCGTAAGAGTTCGTAAGAGTTCATAGAATAGGAAGTGCGTGGGACTTAAGCCATATACGAAACGGCAATTAGCTGTCTACTAATGTATGCCATGTATGCAAGGTCTCAACCTTGCTCGCACACCGCAGCAGAGTAGAGAGCAAACAAAAACACTTTCTCTCAAAATACGGTAACTGTTATGGCCCAGGTCTTACTGGGAAAGGGAAGCAGCATAGAACCAGATGGAGCTGGTAAAATGAAAGGTATTTATTACCAGGAAGTTGTGAATGTATATTGACATTTAAAAGTCTAGACCCCGCATATAATACTTTTTCAGACGCATTTCCAGGAGAAAAAAAACCTTGTCTTATATTCGAGTCAATACGGTACTCATATCGGCGCTCGGTATCGGCCAGTACCCAAATGTAAGTACTTCGAATCGGTGCATCCATAGTTGAAATACAATGCAATGGAATTTAAAAAGGTAAACATATCTGATATTATAATATGTTTAAAACAAAAGTGGGATGAACATTGAGAAGCCAACATTATTAAAATCGGAGTTAACAAAGAACAGTTTGCTCTCCATATAAAGCTGTATGACATGACTACAATATTGTCCAAATGTTTTTAAATAAATATGGATTTATTTCCATGTGTGTGTGTGTGTGTGTGTGTGTGTGTGTGTGTGTGTGTGTGTGTGTGTGTGTGTGTGTGTGTGTGTGTGTGTGTGTGTGTGTGTGAGAGGGACAGATTCCATCCCTACCTGATGTAGATCCATCCACAGCATGGGCTGAAATGACAATCCTGTCTTTTATATACAGTATATCTACTCGCCTTTCACCTGCTTTCGCTCTCTCTTTCATCTGCTCTCTCTCTCTCCTCATCCCTTTCCAAGGATGCCATGTTGTTCTTACCAGCCTGGAACTGTAAAGTCAGGGCCAAATATCCTAGATGTGGACATGGATGAACTGGTAAGATGGTGCCCTGACCAGTTTGTTTAATGATATTGAGGGAGATTGCTTCTGCAGTAGTCAATTTCTATATAGCATAGAATATCAATTTCAATGTCATAATCAAATCTTGTAGTAAGCGTGCTGTTTACAGGGTGACCCAGAGTGAACTCTTGGATTGAGCAGCAACAGCAGGTAAAGCATCTGTTCAGGCGCTCCCTTTCCCAGAGTAACAGCCTATGGGCTGTGGCCTGCAGTCACCCTCTGTGTGAACGCCCCTTACTATCTACCCACAGAAAGCCCTTCATCTCCACATGGTTAACAGAGAACGTGCAGCGCTAACACCTGGATGGAAACAGTCACGGGGGTTTTGCTTTGGGGGGCAATGACCTGAAAAATGGAGAAAAAAAACAGCTGTATAATCATTTTCATTAAAACCATCATAATCCAGCACTGTTACAGTATGAGTTTAGGTATAAGAACAGATTTGTTGTTAGGTTAGTTCAAATGAGTGAATTGTATAATCATTAATCTAGTAATTATTTTATTTTTGTCCCGAAAAGGGTATTCTGTTCTTTTTATAATTTAATTTGTCAACTCTAGGACACCTACTGGCTTTCGTTTAGTGTGATGAAGAATAAACCGTATTAAATAATTTCAAATATTAATAGGAATGTTAATTAATCCAAAATTCAATAGTGTACTTTTCCAGCCTAGGAGAATATTTCCATCAATTAAGTTAATAGAAAATTAATATTTTATACAATTATTACCAGAACAGAGCATCTTTTTAACCAATCACAGGGTTAAGGGATCATGTACACACTAAGGGTTAAAATAAAATATTGCTTTGAGGTCCAGCCACCAGAAGCTTTGAGAACATTACGATTAGAGGTATATATATATATAACAAGAAAAACACACACATTAGAACCAGCCCATGTTTGCATGTATTTTCCCATTAGTCTATACATATATTTAACATGCATCTTGTCTATTTAGGGGGCGGTTATTAAAGATAAGGAATCTTAGCTGTATAATGCTTTTGAAATCCTAATGTGTGCAATGCACATGTTCGCCTGTGGGGGGCAGTGCTAGATTGTGATTGTAAATTCACAGCTGAAGCTTGCTACGCTCACTGAACACGTTCCATGAAAATGCGAATCAATCAGGAAACACTCACTGAATAATAATTACTGAATTAAATATCGTTGTATCATGGTCACCAAAACAGATAAAATAAAAGTTTTGCTTCGCAAATTGACTCAAAAGGGAAAACATAAATTGTATTAATTAAAAGAGAAAAGTATAATTATCCCCTGGCCCCGTTAGCTCAGAAATCTCAATAACGTGAGATGAATACCACACTCACTTAAGAAGAGAACCCTTTGACAAACCTTTGGCCTATAGAGTCCACCTATGGTCCCCTGTCTGAAGTTACTATCTATTAGACTAGAGCAGGGGTTCTTACACTTTTTCCTCTTTGGACCCAAAAGACAATTTCAGGGTGTCCGTGGTGCCCAACCACACACAATTATCACCGATTCCGGTGTGCTCAGAGATGTCCATGTTGGGTGCCGACCCAAGCGCTAGACTAGAGTATTCACCTTAAACATGGTGCGAGGCCTACATCACATTCTGTAGGCCTAATTCTAATTGATCCCCGTTACGTGATTCATTAGGTAATAGATCAATCCACATAAGGCCATATATAGCCAAATGATCGTTAAAATGATTTTAATTGAGGAATAATTTTGAATTTGTGTGAATGTTGACTTGGACAATTGGGCCAGTTTTGGATAATTCTACATGAATGTGACACAATTGACACAATTGAAAATTCACACATTCAGAACCACACGGAAAACAAGTCGATTAGGTCATCAAAAGTCGTATTTGTCATTGCTTAGTCAATAGCAGGGGGTTCATTGGTTTGTTGGATGAAAGTGAGGAAATCAATTAAGTCAAAATCTCTTTTTGACGTGCAGGGGCAAAATCAGTGGTCAGGACGGCGTTACAGCTAAAGCGAGCGAGTGGGAGACACGAGACCTGTGATATACTGGGAGATATCTACCTGGGAGATACTGTGATATACTGGGAGATATCTACCTGGGAGATACTGTGATATACTGGGAGATATCTACCTGGGAGATACTGTGATATACTGGGAGATATCTACCTGGGAGATACTGTGATATACTGGGAGATATCTACCTGGGAGATACTGTGATATACTGGGAGATATCTACCTGGGAGATACTGTGATATACTGGGAGATATCTACCTGGGAGATACTGTGATATACTGGGAGATATCTACCTGGGAGATACTGGGAGATATCTACCTGGGAGATACTGTGGGACTGCCTGCCGTGCCGTGTGCAGACAAAAGGTGAGGCTGCCTCTGTCACCTACCCACCGTCTACTCACGCCCACCCACCCCAACCGCTGTGGGTGGGTGGTGGGGTGCCAACATTTCAAGGACGGACAGACAGGCAGACAGACAGCCAAACAGCCAGCCAGACCGAAAGACAGACGGACAGACAGGCAGACAGGCAGACAGACAGACAGACAGACCGAAAGGCAGGCAGACAGACCGAAAGGCAGACGGACAGACAGGCAGACAAGCAGACAGACAGACCGAAAGGCAGACGGATAGAGACAGTCAAACAGTCAGACAGCGGGAGAGTCCGACAGACGGACGAACAGACAGAGAGACAGATGGACCAGCAGACGGACACAGACAGACAGACCGACAGACAAACCTCTCACCCCAGACGGAGTAAAAAAATAATAACAATTCAAATGAACATTTTAAATAGACAGAAAACACACCGCATCCTGTATCTCCCCCTCCACACCATCTCTCTACCATACTTCATCGTTCTCTTTCCCCAAGCTTTTGAAGTCGCTTCATTTCAGATGCACTCGTACATTTCCAATATCTTTATGTATGAGTCTGCCCCCCTCCCACACTCCCCCACTCCCTCCACATTTCTATTCTCTTTTACTTATTTCCTTCTCACCTCCTGCAATATCTCCCTCTCAGCTCCCTTTCCCCCCTCCAGCCCCACCCCATCCCACCTCCATCCCATTACTGTAATCCATCACTCTTCCATCAGCTCCCATGCAAACAGGCCCCATGGTTACCATGGCAACCACCTCTGGCCCAACAGTGCGCAGCCACTCTCTGATTGGCTGGCAGGGCCCAGGCAGACTCAGTCTGTCTGGGAGATGTGGTAATTGGCTGGGAAGTCACACACACACAACACACGCACATTCACAAACACACACACACACACGCACACACGCACACATATTCACATGCATGCACACGCACACACACGCACACACACACACATGCACACATGCCAAAGCATAAATCAAGCTTATAGTGTACTGTAAGCTAAAATATTCTTCTCACAAACAGAAACATACACAAATATATCACAAATACATCCATTTGCACAACCATAAACACATACTCTAGATGCACGCTTAATCTATAAAAAATCTTCAACACACACGCTGATACACACACACACACACACACACACACACACACACAACCACTATTAAAGCAGCACACAGATCCTTGGAAATATCAGAGGTACAGGGTCAGCCTAATAGCTTATAGGAATATGAGCGCTGTAGGCTGTTTGAATATGTGTGTGTATTTGCCTGTGTGTGTGCACATATGTGTGTGCACATATGTGTGTGTTCTTGTGTGCCACATGGGCATCCATGCGGGGTGTGTATTTGAATGGGGGAGCACCAGATTTTGGGGGATTTTAAGGTTGGACTCATGCCAAAGGATGGGGAATGGAAATACTTCAGTAGCATATTGTTAAAAATACCTATTCCACTCCAGGGAGTGGTGATGTGTGCACTGCTTTTCGCACTCCGAAAAGCCAACCTTGGAAAGGAAAAAAAGGGAATTGTTCATTATGAGCTGGACCTGAAGCTGTGGCCGTTCAGCCCGCTCTGGCCAACACACCAGACTTGATGAATGGTGTGTTCCACATAGATCACACATAGAGAGAAACTCTCCCTCCCTCCGAGCACAGAGGAAATCCCATTCCACACTGATCAGAGAAAACAATTTGGTGGAAGATGGAAGTGCATTATCATTTAAAGGTTTTTTCATTAAAAAAAAGAAGAAATCATCATTTTTTGGGAGCTTCTTCTCAAAGCTGGAAGGAAAGAGTTAGACTTTAATGTTTCAGCAAAAGCCTTTTTAAAAGAGAAGTTATTTGGGACTTCAAAGGAGACTTTGAACGTGCTTAGAAGGTAGTTAAATGTGCTCAATAGAGGAGAAAAAAAGGAAAAACGTGGCTCCGTATATTGCTGTGTGGTACATGTGTCACGTAATGTGTCACAGGTTTCCATTGTTGGAATTAGAAGAAATTGTGAGATTGTAGATTGAGAGACAGAGGAGTCTCACTGTAACACACACAATACAAATGTTGCTAATCTATGCATAAACAAGCTGGTGACCTGAAGTATACTGCAACCTGAACATAAAAATTAGCAAGCAAGCACACACGGAAGCCTATAGATAAACGCACCAAAAAAAAAGGAGCAGGCCACTTTTATGGCTTATTCTTTTCATCAGTTTAATGGAAAAGAAAATAGCCGAGGGCAGAAAAGAGAGAAGGTATCAGTTAAGTTGAGGAAACTGGATGAATTCACAGAGAATGACTGACAGCAGTTCAATTGGCAATGCAGTCAGAGTCCACATTTCAATGCATCCCGTTAACACACAGAGAACTCAGGGGAGAAATCAAAATAATAACAAATATCTTAAAATAAACCTGTTTCCAGTGTTCTTTACAACTGACCACCATGTTGACAAAAGGAAGATTCAAAAATCACAAAGTGTGGCCAGGCTCACACACATACATACCATCAAGGACATTTCTTCCTCATTTTCGGTGAAATAAAAAAAATAAGTGCAAGCAAGATCACAGCACAACAATTTACAAGAGACGCCACATCCTCGTTTAAATAAGGAACGGTCCAGATACACGCTCCTCCAAGCGTCCAGAAAACCGAAGCATCTGTTAAGGCAGGGAAACAGGGCTGAACCATGGTCTTTTAGATTGGGATTTCTTCTGATCTACCTCAAGCTCTTCAGCGGCCATTTATTTATTCCTATCTACATGAAGCAAAAGGTTTGAGGTTCCCTTTTTAAGGTTTCTTACCGTGTTCATACACACCCCTCTCTGCAGCCCCATCATGTCCCAAAAAACCGCACACCCCATCGACACCCTCTATAGGGAGTACAATCTCAACAAAATAGTTAGACTCCACCCTCTTATCTTCATCCTGACGTTCACTGACACCATCACCATCATCGTTATCCTCGACAACAAAAATGAGGGTACTTACTTCACTCATGTCGCACAAATGTTGACACGCCTGCTGTTGAAAAATCTGCGTTCAGTTTAAGAAATGAATGAAAGCAAAAAAAGAATTGGACGCCCTTGGCATCATAACGTTGGTTTACAATTCCATTGCATGAGACAGACGGCTTTTCGTGTCAAGGTCTAGGGAATGACACGCTGGTCCAACTCTATGGTCGGCTCTGGTATGGGTCAGTCACCGAAGCAGTACCAGGCTTCATGCAGGTGGTTTAAGGGAGAACAAAATCTGTGGAATAATCCATTGATGTTTTGGTTACGTATATCTTTGTCCTTCCCGTAATCATAAGGGGTAATTCACACCAAAACACAACACCGCACTCACACACACACCTACGTGCGCACACACACACACACACACACACACACACACATTCACTCAAAAACACCCACTCTCACTCTCCCAAGCACGCACAATCTCATTAGCACATTTGTAAACCAATGTGACCACATTGTGCACGTGATTTAAGGAGTTCAAATTTCATTGAGCCCATCATGTCAAAGTTGGAAGTGAGTTGCGCCGCTCCCGTTGTACCTCTTTGTTTTGCTCTTTCCACCTGCTCACATAGAGCTGTGGTGTTGAAGCTCGTCATCGGCGTGAACCACCCGGACGTTGAAAAGCATAGCTGCCATCATGAGCACCTAAACAAAACACTAAAAAAACGCCAAGGTTGCCTTGAAGCGTCTGGTCAAACGGGCTCATCATGAGCCTTTTGGGGAAGCACACACAACGGAACAACGAAATAAACTAGCAAAACTATACAAAGTAAAAAGTCCCAGAATTATCTCAGTGCATATGTACAAGAAAGCCCAACAGCTGCCAGATTTGTCAACTTTTGCGGGGACCCCGTTAAGCTTGGCTATTAAAAATGTCACGACACGCCCTCGGATGCAGAGCAGGCGGGCAGAGATGAATGGCTGCCAGAGCGTTGGGTTTTTGCAGCATGAATGGCCTTCTGTGTAGTTTCAAGAAAAATGGAGCTGGCTACAAACACTGCTACACACTCAAACACACATACACAGGCACACATGCATGTATGTACGCACGCAAGCATGCACACCCACACTTGCATGCATGCGCACACACGCGCACACACACGCGCGTGCACACACTCACAAACAGTTGAAAACACACTCAGTTTTGCCGATAGAGTTTATCACAAACACATTATTGCGAATTAAGTGTGCTTTCATTTCAACTTCATTGAAATTCTCTTCGAAACAATCAAAAGAACAGCATGCATCTTCAATAGCAAGATAAGAACAAAACAAAAAAAGAATCCCTTAAAAAAAGGAAACAACCTCAGAAGGGCCAAAACAAATCCTGCACATGTCCACTCACCAGCCCTACATTCGTAATGCATGGACACATTCATACATACACACACACACACACACACACACACAACACACACACACTGAGCACTGGTAGTGTGTCCGTTTCAATCTGGCTTCACAGTCTTCAATCGTGGACGAAGAGAAGGGAAAACACGGGAGACAGGGAACCTCTTGGTGAGAAGGTTCCAATCCAGGAAAGTCTTTTCCCATGATTGGGTTTCCTCATTTAGATACACGGTGCGAGATTACTGGATGAAACGAGCGCACCCCCGTTGACAATACAGTCACATTGTTACCCCCCACCCCCTGCATCGTATCACTTGTATTTGGTATCCCTCGTTCAAAGAGAGGGAGAGACAGAGAGAGAGACCGAGAGAGAAGACGAGGTCAGAGTTTGTGGATCTCCTGACCAGTACTTTTACCAACATGTTGGCACCGGGCGTGAAAAGAGACAAAGAGACATGGACCTTCACTTATAAAGGCTGTACAAAACCATTCAACCCCGCGTACCGGAGATCACTCCTTAGCTCTCTTATGTGTCAGGGTGTGTCAGGGTGGAAGTCTTCACAAGTGTGTGTGTGTGTGTGTGTGTGGGGGTGTGTGTGTGTGTGTGTGTGTGGGGGAGGGGGTGTGTGTGTGTGTGTGTGGGGGTGTGTGTGTGTGTGTATGTGTGGGGGTGTGTGTGTGTGTGGGGGGGAGGGGGTGTGTGTGGGGAGGGGGGTGTGTGTGTGTGTGTGTGTGTGTGTGTGTGGGGGTGTGTGTGTGTGTGTGTGTGTGGGGGAGGGTGTGTGTGTGTGTGTGTGTGTGTGTGTATGTGGGGGAGGGGGGTGTGTGTGTATGTGGGGGAGGGGGGTGTGGTTGGGGGGTTTGGTTTTGGCGGTTACGTTTCACAGTTTTTAGATCGTACGTCGTACTCTTCCGCCGCGATCCAGGTGGTTCTGCGCCCACGGTCCAAATGCCGACCCGACCCGGGCCGTCCGCCCGGGTCGGGCGGAACTCTCTCTCTCTCTCTCCCTCTCTCTCTCTCTCTCTCTCTCTCTCTGTCCGTGCTGTGTGACGGCGTCTCACCAGAGGGTCATTAGGGCCCTTCTGAGGGCTCTTCCAGTGGTCCTTAAGAAACCTCGTCTTTTTTTCTTTTTTTTGTACGCGAGCTGATGAAATCCTCCTGCCTCTGAAAGTGCACTGAAGTCTGGAGGGGGGGGAGTTAGGGGGGAGGGGGGGGGGGATCAGGTCAAGCTGGGGGAAGAGGAAGGGAGAGTGGGGGCTCCGGGACGGGAGGTTAAAAGTAGAGATTTCAACAATGGGGGAGGGGTGTTCAAAGAGAGAGAGAGAGAGAGAGAGAGAGAGAGAGAGAGAGAGAGAGAGAGACAGACAGACAGACAGACAGACAGACATACTGTAGGTGAGCCGGACGGAGGCAGGGGGAACGGGGCGTGGCTGGTGGCCGGGGCAGCACATTGGAGCGCTGATGGCGCTCAGTTTGCTGCCGTGGTAAAGGGTCAAAGAGGGGGGACGTTTTCAGAGAAAGTAGTGTCAGGCAGCGGGGGAGGGATTTATCGGAGGGGTGGTGGGTGTGTGTTGGGGCTAGCGGTGGTGGTGGTGGTGGCGGTGGTGGTGGTGGTGGCGGTGGTGGCGGTGGTGGTGGCGGTGGTGGTGGCGGTGGCGGCGGTGGTGGTGGTGGTGGTGGTGGTGGTGGTGGTGGTGGTGGTGGTGGTGGTGGTGGTGGTGGTGGCGGGGCTGGCTGTGGCGGCGGGGGGGGGGGGGGGAGTTCTGCAGATTAGGTGAGTGTGATGTACGCCGATGCCTTCTCTTTCAGCTGCCTCAGGCAAAGATGACAGCTCCAGCTCCCTGAAACACACACACACACACACACACACACACACACACACACAAAGACACAAACACGCCCCCGCACGCAGACACACTCACACACAACACAGAACAGCACATCTCAGTTCAATCACTGCCATTGTAAAGATTAATTACTTGTTTCAGACACACTAACAGTACTGTAAATGAAAGCTGGATGCTTGAAGACCACATGCTGTGCGTGTTAACACTGCCTGGCGGATGGAAGGGGATTTGACAACTAGTGGATTCCAGCGCAGGATTTGAACGTTAATCACACATCCGCCTGGTAATGCTGTCTAATTGCAATTCGTAAGCTTTTTCGCTCCAAAGTGCACTCACATTCTGCCACATTGAAACCAGTGACTAGAGTCAGCTGTTTATTCCCATCCTTACTGAGGGGTATTTGAGGATGTTCTGTGGTCTTGCAATGGTGTTTTTCAGTCGCGGTGAAAAAAATCCTGCATTTAAAATCAGTAATAAAGTAGGCCTATAAGCACGCACTGATAAAGCTGTTGGGTCTGCAAGGGCATTGTTCAGCCCATGGTGACTCCCTCCCCATGGTAACGGGAACTATCTTTCTGAGTCTAATGCAGCCAAAGTGTGGTTCGTTTCCATGACAACACTTTTAAATTATCGAACACCGTCGGCTTGCTGTAACAATTGTCTGCGGGCTCAGTGCCAGGTGAAAAAATAACAAACAAAGCCCACCAAGTTTAATAAGGAGCAGAGGTGTGGGTTGCATTCCCCTTTGTGCTGATGAAAGAGAGGCGGCGTCATGTGCGTGTGCTACAGCTCTGTTCTTTACTGTGTGTGGGACATTAGCGAGGAGCACCTACCCTCTGGTGGCGCAGACATGGGGGGGCTCAGACAGTACATGTGGTAGCCTCTGTCGCAGTCGTCGCAGAACAAAAGCTGGTCCTGAAGCAGGGGAAATTATTATTAGAACAGACGGTACGGCTTGAGGATGGAACTAAAGTATTAGAAATAGCAACAGTATGTTAATCTGCAGTAGGAGATGGATGTCTTTGTCTTGTCAATGTTTTGTAGAGTGTAATACACACACGCAGCTGTGTGTATATTTAGGGAATCAGGGAACCGATAGCATTGGAGTGAACCAATCGATTTTAGGAGCTGAGTTCTGAGACTTTTGCTGTCCCATGGTTTGAGTACATGCACTATGTTTAGGCTTCATATGCTGTAATGATCTTAACGCGTCGGAGCAGAAAGAAGAGAGAGAGGGAGTCGTTTGATTAACTCCTATCCTGATCATTATCTCATTATACTGTAACAAATGTGGTACCTTTTATAGTACTTACAATAAGGGTACAGTAGTTAAGCACTAATTAACATTAGCTAATGCATTTCTAAGTATGAACTAACAATTAACTTACAGTCAATTAACAGTTAACTAATGGTCATTTACTCATGGTGTTCATGTAAATAAGGTAATGGTGTTCATGTTAATTAATCTATTAATGTATACATTACATAATAAGGTTATGGTTAGGCCACTTACCCTAACCCTAACCCCTATGCTTATGCTTTATAATAATGCTTATTACTGCATTAATTAATGTTAATTAATGTTAATTAATGTACCCTTATTGTAAAATGTTTCCACTATATTCCGTAATTTCTAAAATGCTTTGGCAATATGGCAATTTATTTCGCATGCCAATAAAGCTCTGTTGAATTTAATTGAGAGCGAGAGAGAGAAAGAGAGATGGTTAGAGAGAGAGAGAGAGAGAGAGAGAGAGAGAGAGAGCGAGAGAGAGAGATGGTTAGAGAGAGAGAGAGAGAGAGAGAGAGAGAGAGAGAGAGAGATGGTTAGAAAGAGAGAGAGAGAGAGAGAGAGAGAGAGAGAGAGAGAGAGAGATGGTTAGAGAGAGAGACAGAGAGAGATGGTTAGAGAGAGAGAGAGAGAGAGAGAGAGAGAGAGAGAGAGAGAGAGAGAGAGAGAGAGAGAGAGAGAGAGAGAGAGAGAGCGAGAGAGAGAGATGGTTAGAGAGAGAGAGAGAGATGGTTAGAGAGAGAAAGAGAGAGAGATGGTTAGAAAGAGAGAGAGAGATGGTTAGAGAGAGAGAGAGAGAGAGAGAGAGAGAGAGAGAGAGCGAGAGAGAGAGATGGTTAGAGAGAGAGAGAGAGAGAGAGAGAGAGAGAGATGGTTAGAGGGAGAAAGAGAGAGAGAGAGAGAGAGAGATGGTTAGAAAGAGAGAGAGAGATGGTTAGAGAGAGAGACAGAGAGAGATGGTTAGAGAGAGAGCGTACATCATTCTCAGAGGTGCCGCACAGGCTGCAGGACTTGCACTCGATGCACTGCCAGCGGTAGGTCCTCACCGCAGCCGTCATGTTCACTGTGAACTGGAGACAGGAGGGGTGTCCTGATGGTCACACACACACACACACACACACACACGCACACACACACGCGCACACACATACACACACACATCATAAGTGTTAATGAGAATCTTTTTCTGTGACACGTCTATCTATCCATCCTTCCAGTCACCCATCCAGTCACCCATTCATCGTTCCATCCCATTTATTTGTCTGTTATCAATATGTCAAACTGCATGCCAATATCAGGGCTCAATCACCAACCCATTTCCAGACATTGCCACTTGGCATTTGTGCAGAAAAGCATAAATACTTAATAGATAATAGACAAACATTGCATAACAGGGTAGTCTCTTACTCTCTGTGATCAGACTGTTTATTTATGTCCATGTGACACCCAGCCTATCGTGTTGTTGTTATTGGTACAATGTCTACAATGACGATATACAAACACAGTTTCGACTGCAGGTTACAGAATGTGAGATTGTTAGAAATTCCATTTATTTTACAAGTGGAGTCTCATCATTGCACATAGTAATGCACATTTAACTGTTGGAGCTTATTTCCTTCTTTTTGCTCTGAATATTACGATACTTATCCATGAAAAAGTCAATTCCATGCTAATAATGGGCAAGGAAAGCATCCATTCTAAAATGAAAAAAAAATGAAAATCCCTCAGCATCCAATCAAACGCAGCCATACCTGACCGTCCACAGTCAGCACAGGAAATGAGGTCCTCAGGGCAACCCGTCTTCTTGGAGCCTCCCAGACAGAAGTCGCAGTAGCCGTTGGCGATCACCGAACCGTCTGCTGCTTTTTTAGCTTACGGGAGAGAGCGAGGAATCCGTTAAAATGTCTCCCAGCTCTGTTTTTATCTCTGACGGAGCACATATTTTCCATCGTGCTGTAGGGCGACGAGGATGAAGAGAGAGGAAGAAGAGAGAGAGGGGAAAGAGCTGGTAGAGACATCTACATGGCCAAGTTCACGCGCCATGTAATAAAAAGGTTTCACCATCAACTTGGTAGCCAGAATGAGAGATGTCCAGTGCAAGCTAGAGCAGTAGATATATGTAGAGAGAGCAACCCCCATTTCATAGCACCCTTTCCCAGGCGTTCTCCATTCCCAGATCAGAATGCCCCTAAAATGGTGCTTTGAATGTGCGGATATTTGCTAGAGAATGGGAGGAATGGGAGGAATGAGAGGAATGGGAGGAATGAAATCCACTTCGTTACGTGTTTCCGATTTTGCGTTGTAAATTATTCTTAATTTATTTCTTATCTTGGTCGTTATCGTTGTTGTTCTACTCCTCTTCCTCTTCATCTCCCTCCGAGGACTGCTAACTGACAGTACAGCGGTCACATGGAGTAATTGAGATCGCAAATTGCGTTTGGGTAGCAGGAGCTGACCCGAGCTGAACGGCCGAACGCAGCAGCCTCTCCTAACCAAGACAGAGAGGATGAG
>JACYXH010000452.1:320000-322500 GCA_026745465.1 Lota lota
CACGCACACACACACGCACACACACGCACACACACGCACACACACGCCACACACGCACGCACGCACTCACGCACACACACACGCACACACACACACACACACACACACGCACACACAGTCCTTTTCTCTTGTTTGCCGATAAGGGATTCTAGTTGCAATTCATTCTCTTCCTCTCTTCCTCTACCTCTCTCTCTCTTCTCCTTCCGGCTGCTTATGTATTCTTTGTTTCTCCACTTCTCCCGTACCTGTCTCTTCCCTTCTTTTTTCACCCCTCCTCCACCCACACCCCTACCTCCTCCTCCTCCTCCTCCTCCAATTACCGGAGAGTATGAGCAGAACGGCACACTTCACAGCTTTCAAGTGTTGGAGAGAGAGATCCTGGTGGGAATTATCCAGCAAGAGTGGCTCACACACACACACACACACACACTCTTCTCTCAAACACATGCACATGTATGAACATACATTAACATGCACACATGAACGCACAATAACACACACACACACACACACACTCATCTCTCACATACTCATGCAGACACTGATGTCAACACACATGCAACACCTCCCATACAGACATAAGCATGCACATCAATACACACAAAACACCTCTGCCTGTCTCAAACGCATGCACAGGTATGCAATCACATTAAGACACACACACTCATCATCTTCTCTCAAACACACAAACGTTCTCCTCTCTGAAACTCTTGCACGTGTACCCCCCCACACACACACACACACACACACACACACACACACACAACTGTTTCTTCCTCCTTCTGTGCCTTGCTCAGATTTCCTTGTCACTCCTTCTCATATCATTGCCAACCCTGTTCTCTCTCTGGGTGCATCCCTTACAATCTTCTTTGCTCTAACCTGTCGTTATTTAGTTCTCCGTTTCGTCGAATAATTCCCCACCCTCTATCTCCTATTGTATCACTTGGTTTTGTTTTGTCTCGAGTGTTGTTGTTTTTCTCCTCAACATTTCTGTTAAAAGGTGTGTGAAATCAACAAGTTTAGAACATTTGTAGAAAAGTCGTTTTGTTCTGGCTCGGAATATGTGCAGCTCAAGGAGAGGGATAAAGAGAGTGAGTGTAGCAGACATGGAAACTGCTTATCATTTTGGAATCCTGGTGGTTCCAAACTCTAAGCTCAACAATATAACCTTGCTGATATCCTTCAAAAATACTTCACCAAAGTGGAGACTAAATGTGTTTACTATTTTTCAGTTCGAAAAGTGGTCAGAGGGAAATTGAACACACCCACTGCCTCTTAAAGACCAGAAACAGGTCTTTATGTGTTTTATTATGTTCATAGCTCTCTCTCTCTCTCTCTCTCTCTCTCTCTCTCTCTCTCTCTCTCTCTCTCTCTCTCTCTCTCTCTCTCTCTCTCTCTCTCTCTCTCTCTCTCTCTCTCTCTCTCGCTCTCTCTCTCTCTCTCTCTCTCTCTCTCTCTCTCTCTCTCTCTCTCTCTCTCTCTGTCGATACTCTCATCATTTGGGCAGCAGCAGAGACTACCTCAAATTGGGTTAGCATTTCAATCTTGCAGAACCGCATCCCTTACATGAGATGGTGCACACACACACACACACACACACACACACACACACACACACGCACACACACACACACACACACACACACACACTTCTTTCAATTTCTTGATTTTGTCGCAAGGATGATTCTTCTGTAAAGTTCTCTGTTTGTACAAGACTGTCTGGCACAGCTAGGGATTTCCCTCTTCTGGGTTACTGGGACTCAGAAGGGCAAGTGCAAGTGAGACCAGTTTTCTATTTCGATTTCACACTGTTCTATATGCATTCACAGTCTACAAAGGCAATGCAAGACTAATAGAAAATGACCAAACATGCATCTATTGATTTTGGCTTAGGTTGTATACTACAACCCAATTCATTTCTGCACACACATACATGTGATACCTGCTTGGCTAGTCATAATACAGGGAGCTGGGAACAGTGCAACACTGCCCATGGAAACGCACAGAGGCGGAGGGCTCAAAACAGAGCAGGGAAGGGTGGCACAAGGTGTGTGAGTGTGTGTGTGTGTGTGTGTGTGTGTGTGTGTGTGTGAGAGTGTGTGTGTGTGTGAGTGTGTGAGTGTGTGAGTGTGTGTGTGTGTGTGTGTGTGTGTCCGTGTGTGTGTGAACATAGTGTGGAGAAAGGGACAAAAGTCTCCTTACGTTGTATAGGAGCAGCAGTGTGTGAAAATACACACTCTTCACTCCTGTCGCCTTGCTGTTTAATGAGGAGAGCATCTCGGAGACACACGCGCACACGCGCACACGCACACACACAAACACGCACATGCACAGCCACACATGCATGCACACGCACACACATGCACATGCACACCCACACGCAAACTAACAGACAGACACTGATATGCAGAGACAGACCCACAAAGCTGATGCACACACAAAAAGTATTACAAAAGTATTAACACATACAAATGCACATATAATAATGTACACAAAACAT
>JACYXH010000452.1:327500-330000 GCA_026745465.1 Lota lota
CGTCCAGATATACTAGCTGTTGAATCTCAATTCTGATTCGGGAGGGGGGTAGGGTTTAATGAAGCACCCCCCCCCCCCCCCCCCCCCCCCCCCCCCCCCCCCCCCCCCCCCCCCCCCCCCCCCCACACACACACACACACACACACACACTCCTTCTCCTTCCCTTTCTCTGTCTCCATCACTTTATCTCTTCTATAGTTTACACCTCTCTCCCTACACATCTGTCTATTTTCTGATCTGTTTTGCCCTTGCTTGCTTCCCGGTCCACGCAACCAATTTTCAGGTGGACACAGCATGGCTGACCCCCAAAGCAAATGACCCCCACCCAACTCAGCCCCTCTTCTCTCGTCCCCTCTAATCCTCCCCACTTCTCTATACACACACACACAGACGCACACACACATGGGCACACACACACACACATACACACGCAGACACACACAGACAACAACCCACCCAACCCTAGTCCAACTACTGCCTGCCCAGTCGCTGTCTTTTGGCTTCCCCTCGTCCTCTACGGTTTGGTAGAGCGAGTAAGATGAAAAGAGAAGGAATTGAGAGAGAGTGAGAGCGAGGAAGAGAGAGAGAGAAAGAGCGAGAGAGAAAGTGATTGAGAAAGGGGGAAGGGGCAAGGGCTGGGTTACAGAGTCATGAATTTTAATGCCACTGCTCATTTTTTGTAAACAGAATATCCGAATGTATATATACATACATACACAAGCACACACACACACACACACACACACACACACACACACACACACACACACACACACACACACACAACAAAGCCAAACTGTGGACAAGACAAGGGAGAGCAGGAGAAATGATCAAGTGATCATATACAGTGGGGCAAGAACGCTAAGGAACCGAGGTAGAACAGAGGATGGTGAAACCCAGAGGGGAGGGGGCAGCACACAGACAGACACACAGACACTCAGACAGGCTGATATTTGGAGAAAGAGAGAGAGGAATAGAGTGAGAGAAACTCTAATTTGTCAGTGGAATAATCTGTCATTTATCAAGTTGATGGAAGAGGTATAGCGTGATGGGGGGGGGGGTGGTGGGAGAAGAGGAGAGGCGAAGAGGAAGAGAAGAGAGTAGGGTGTTTTGCTGCTGCTGAATGTTGCAGAGCGACCACTGTGTCTAGATGGCTTTTGGAGGCAGAGAAGGGCATCAATTATGCATACAGAGTTGCTTTCATTTAAGGGAGCAATATTAATATTATTACATATGTGGCAATATACCAAGAGAGAAGGTTGGGGGTGTGTGTGTGTGTGTGGGGGGGGGGGGGGCATGACACTCAGCAGATTGGGGAAGCTGTAATCACACATGCAAACACACATGCGCATAAACTGAAGTTACATTCACACATGCCAACATGCAAGCATACACAACCACACACACCCGCACGCACACACACATACAAACACAAACAAACACACATGCACACACACACACACACACACACAATCCAAAAGACACTCTGCAGAAGCTAAGCTCCTCTTTTTCATTTGGGCAGAGAAGATTGCATTTTGAAACGGAAAGTGTGTGTGTGTGTGTGTGTGTGTGTGTGTGTGTGTGCTTTCTTACGTGCATGCATGTGTCTGTATGTGTCTGTGTGTGTATGTGTGTGTATGTGTGCGTGTATGTGTGCTTGTGTGTGTGCGTTTGTGCATGTGTGTGTGTGTTTGTGCGTATGTGTGTTAGTGCGTGTGTGTGTGTGTGGGGGGGGGGTGACTGCTGACTGGTTAGGGGCAGGGGGGTATCGGGGGATATTAAATGATTCAAATACTGCCTCTTGCTTCTCTCTCTCCTCAACTGAAGGGACTTATGACCGCGGCTTGGCACCCACAGACGCACAAACACACCCACAGACGCACAAACACACACGCACACACACACACGCACACACACACACACACACACGCACACACCCACAGACGCACAAACACACCCACAGACGCACAAACACACACGCACACACACACGCACACACACACACACACACACACACACACACACATACACACGCACACACGCACACACACACACACACACATGCACACACACACACACATACACGCACACACACATGCACCCACTATTGTTGGACTGATTCTTACATAGAAGAATGATTCTTACATAGTCTGTGTGTCTATGCAGTCTATGCTAACGAAAACACAGTGTATCACCAGAGAAGCCATTTTAGCTTTTTGACCCAAGCAGCATTGTCCTAAGCGCTGTTCAACAAACATTTGACCAAGCAGGCCTAAACATACAAAGAAAAGAACAATTATAATGTACATTAAGAAAAACGAAAGAAACACAAACAAATACTTTTTTCTTTTGTTTCAGAATATGCACTGTGCATGTTCATAGCCTTAGGAATCACACAACAGTCATAACTTTCATATTTATTTTCCCACTGAGCAAAGCTACACTCAACACACACACACACACCATTTATCACCAACGGCACGCACAATGAGCACACAGA
>JACYXH010000452.1:340000-342500 GCA_026745465.1 Lota lota
TGAAACATTTAAATAACTCTCAACCTAAATGTTGAAATGTATTTCCAGATGTACTTGGCAGTTGGGGTATAGATGAACAATTTTGGAAGACAGAAAATGAGAGGGAGAGAGAGAGAGATAAAGATATAAAGAGAGAGGGAGAGAGAGAGATAAAGAGAGAGAGAGAGAGAGATAAAGAGAGAGAGAGAGATAAAGATATAAAGAGAGAGGGAGAGAGAGAGATAAAGAGAGAGAGAGAGATAAAGAGAGAGAGAGAGATAAAGAGAGAGAGAGAAATAGATAAAGAGAGAGAGAGAGAAAAAAAACATTCAAAATGCAAAACAGCTCACCCCTGCACCCCCTCTTCACTCTTTGTAACCCTCTCATTTTCAAGCCGTTTCTTTAGAGTTATTGGAATAAGTCGGCATCCTCAATAACAAGTTGACAGCTGTGGAAAATGGCTGCTTTCAATTTGGGCACCTCTGCTTCCAATCTCATTATGGTGTGATGGTGAAGTCTGCCATGTTTATCCTGTTTGGACTTGGATGAAATGCTACGTTAAAGCTGAGAGACACAGACACACAGGAAGAGAGGGATTCAGAAAGAGAGAGTGAGAGAGAGAGAGCGAGAGGCGAGGAATGAGAAGAATGAAGAAGGGAAATGTCTTGGGTAAAAAAAAGAGGGGGGGAAGGTAGAGAAGCAGGGTTGTTATGGAGTCTTCAGCAAGATGGCGATGCATTGCAACTCCCATTTCAACTCAAAATGTGCAATGTCTGGCAACTTCCCAGCTATATATACATTTCTGAACTTACTTACTGCATCTCATGGCAATGGCAAACTAAATACTAACGGAAATATTATTTTCTAGAAATAAAGCTTTTGTGACCTTACGTTGAGAGTGAACACTCATACTGTGGGGCCAACAGTCAAGGTTGGTGAAGAACAACACAGAGAGAAGAGTCTAGAAGAGTCTAGACGTCCTGTAGTGCACAGTGGCAGGGCACACTGTTGTTGTTGGCTTGGTAAACAACCGTACGTGCAACAATGCACACCACACCACTCATCTGCAAATGGTCACTCACACACGCACACATGCAGAAACACACGCACACATGCAGAAACACACGCACACATGCAGAAACATACGCCCACAGACACACACACACACTCAAACACACATACACACAGTCACACATACACACACATACACACACACACACACACTCAAACACACATACACAAAGTCACACACGCACATGCACACTCACAACAGATACACACACTCTCACAGACACACACATAAAGAAATAACATCAATGGCTGCAATGATCAGCTTTTTTTCTCAGCATTTTCTGCTCAATGTCCCCAACTGATTCACATTGATCCATTCTGGGATTTAATTGGAAACTTTAGATTGTATTGTTGGTTATTTCTCAATGCACATGCCTGTAAATGCAGTAGAAAGAAATACTTGCAGTACCAGTAATTAGTTGGCATGGTGCCAACCTGCTTGCAAGCTGAAACAAAACATCCAGGCGGACATGACAACCATCTCAATCACCCAGACTCTATCTAGCCTTGTCTGTGTGGAAGCACATGGTCAAACACACACTCACACACACACACACACACACACACACACACACACACACACACAAACACAAGGAGTCACACACACACGTACACACACACACACAGATACACATATACACACACATGCAAAGAATAACAATTTGCATTTGCCCTGCTGTAGATGCACATTTTGAATAAAATGCATGCATGTAAAAATGCACAATCATACACAAACATAAGGGTACACATGCACACATAAAGACACACACAAGACCCCTACACACTGAGACACACGCAAGAAGCACAACACACACTCACAAACATATACACACACACTGACACTGAATGCGGAATACCAGTGCTCAGCAAACAACAGGGGAGAGAACCCCTCTGTTAAAAACAACAGAGGCAGGTATAGCAGCTAGAGCACACACACACATACACACACACACACACCCACGCACACACACACACACACACACACACACCCACGCACACACACACACACACCCACGCACACACACACACACACACACACACACACACACACACACACACACACACACACACACACACAGTTGACTAGTGGTGTGTTCTCAGCTTTAAATCTGTGATCTACTGAAACTTCTACAAAATATGTTTGGTCAGCACGAAAACGAAAACACGCTCTATCATAATCAAGCTCTGGGTGTCTCTTGTTACAAAACTACGCTGACCACAACTGACCTCACTGTAATTACTTGCAATTAGCTGGCTGAAAAGCTGAAAGAAAAACAGAGGGCTCCCCCTAGAGGTTTTACTGCGTCATTGAAAAGGGGACAACAATTGGGGGAGTCATAGAAGAATTAGACCGCAATTACAAAAGGATGGAGTACAACGAAGGATTTCAATTTAATAGCGTGAGTTCCAACTGCGCTTAATGAGGTAATTAAGCTAAAAGAGAATGAAG
>JACYXH010000452.1:350000-360000 GCA_026745465.1 Lota lota
ATGTTGGCAGGCGGCAGCCCAGTGTCTTGTGCATGTATACCCTGTATAGCCCACCCCAGTCCAGGTGGAGTGCTGAAATAGGAGTTTTCTTTGTTTCAAACTGGCCAAGGTGAATGAAAGTGTCTTCATATTTACGATCAAATCGAAGCTCTTTCGGGCGTATCACTCTATTTCTTGACACGCTGACAGACGGACGCGCATCAGACACATTTTGGCCGCGTGCCCACGCGGGCAGCAGGCGTCTGCATTCCGCGCCGCGCGCTGAAATGATTCTAGTAGACGATCAGGGGAGGAAAAAAAAAACACAGCACAAAGGAATCGCATGGGGAACTTTGCGGTAGATGCAATATTTCCAAGACCCATTTTAGTACAGAGCAAATGCAATCTACACATTTTTGTATCTGTGCATTTGTTTTTGTTGTTATCATGCACCGGGGATAAAGTCACGGAGTTAATGGAATTGCGTTTCTATTCTATTATATTCTATACTATTTTGTTATATTCTATTACATTGATACAATTGTCACGAAATAGATGTCAACACCTTTAAGGCTGCCTCTTGGTTTCGCCGCCGGCTTAATTCTGCCTACCTGTTTACCTCTGTCTGAATGGACACACGGGACCCAAATCAGAACCTCCTCCACTATTATTTGGTCATTGGCTGTTAGAATAAAACCTATACCCGCTTCCCCTGTCAGCTTGCCGTTCCCGCTTTGGCTGATCTTGGCTTGCGAAATTAACCAGGGACATACCGGGTCACCAAAAGCTCCCTCTCTCACATTCCACCATAGGCTATCTCTTCACACATGCGATCGCTGCTGGCTCAGGGAAATGCTTATCTGGATTGCTGAGGAGCGCTTCTCTCGCACACACATAGCGCAATAATCCGCGCATACAATAAACAGCACCGCCACATATATAACTTTCCCAGGAATTGTCCACTAACATGAACCCATATCATTCTTTTTGTATTTTAAATGTCTACATTGGATAGCGCAAATGCCAATGAATTCTTGGCAGTGTTTCCCAACTGCTTGCGCGATGGATTTGCAAATTCAAATATTAGGAATAGTGTCTACTTACGATTTGAGGGGGTTCTGTACCGCTGTGGCCATTTTGGTATAGTATGATAGAATGCAACACTGCGGTGCCCGGTATTGTACATGTAATGTACCAGCTATTTCAATTTCATTCATTCTCTGGGGCTGCGGCTGCAGCGGCGAGCCAATGGGAGCGGGAGCGCTCGATGACAGATTTGGGGAAGTGTAGTTCTTACGCATGTACACATGAAACATGTTGGCGGCTAGCGCACTACAAGTACCAGGCTGTATAGCGGCTCAACGGTGCCACGGTCCCGCCTCGGACTTGTGAGGGTAAAGCCCTAAAACGACTAGAGTTATGTCAAGGTTGGGTTGCAGGACTGTCAGTCTCTCAAAGTCTTTCTGATGCATTTTTGGCTTGTCGGGCAGATGATGGAGGAAGCAGGTGGAACAGCTTCATCTCCATTGCTTTGACAACAACTTGCAGGCAACTTGACGATTATTCAAATATTTAATGGTCTTCTCAATCTTGCAATAAAAATGGTATGTTATCCTTCAAATGTCAAAAGGTGTGAAACATTGATTCATCACATGATATTCTCTGTCTCCCTCTCTCTCTCTCTTTCTCTCTTTCTGTCTTTCTGTTTGTCTGTCTGTCTGTCTGTCTGTCTCTCGCTCTCTCTCCCTCCCTCCCTCCCCTCCCTCCCTCCCTCCCTCCCTCCCTCCCTCCCTCCCTCCCTCCTCTCTCTCTCTCTTGCTCTCTCTCTCTCTGTCTCTCTCTCTGTCTCTCTCTCTCTCTCCATCTCTCTCTCTCTTATTTATATTTGTTCTGCTCTAGAGCCTATGACCTACAATGCCAGGTTGATGTGAAGTGTCTAACATTGCATTCTCATCTTCCATCTGGGTATAAATACAATAAAAGGTGGTTGTGGTCAAATTGAGTGCAAATATTGCATTGGCCCTTAAATAGAGTCATGTTCAAAGTCATGGTTAATTGCAATTAGCCATTTATAGGTGGCCCTACACTGAAGATTTTAAATTATTCATGGGGGGTGGGTATTCCTTTTTATTTGTCCCTTTTGTTGAGTTGCAGAGTTGATTCCTTATTTCCATACTCTAATTGGCCTATGTCCCTCCTCCTTAGCACAGAGAAGATGGGAGGAGGGAAGAAGTAAAAAAGGGAAGGAAACAAGTGTGGAGAGTGCATGGAGAATTGGAATGAGGGAAGGAAGGAAAAGAAGGAATAGGAAAGAAGGAAGGAAGGAAGCAAAAACCAATGCTGTAATACCTTCCTTTATGTCAATTTAACAGCAGTGGCGCCATTCAGAATCCATTCTGTGACATGTGATATTTATAGATCGGTGCTAACAAATATTTAATTAACATTAGCAAGGAGCTCGAACATAGCAGCACTGCTCCATTAAAAGGCTCTGTCAGTTAAATGGAAACTTTGATTCACTGCGGATTCTACTGGTTCTTAACAACAATACAGCATTTGATAGCACCTATAAGGTCTTATGAGCAGTTGTTTGTTTGCAGGCCAAAAAAAAACTAAAACAGCTGTCAACATGTAGGGTATCTATACGTATATGTTATTCAATTATTATTTTTAACGTTTAATATACATTTTATGAAAACGTGCTGAGCAAATCTCCAATACTCAAGGATACTTATGCGTGCATATTTACACCGCAAGATGATGCCAATGGCTCGCTCGGTCCATCCAAACACACGAGACGGATGTGTGACGCGGACGACGTCATGTTCAAACCCCGCCCCTTTGTGACCAACGTGACTCCTCGCGGTGTTGTTGTGACTGACTGACAGCGCAGAAGTGGGCGAACTTTCGATTTGCCGTCTGCCACGGAACAATGTGTAATTAAACGAGGATGTCAGATGTACTGATGAAAGAAATGGAGAGTATAACGCTTTCTCCCAGAAAGCTAGGGAAACAAAGCGAAAAGGACCGCAGTTTCCTACTTGTGGACGAACAAGAAAACCTGCAGGTAGCTAACGATGACTTAGCTTGCTAACAACTAGCCGCTACGCCTAATTTTAGAAAGACAAAGCACAAATGTAATGTCATGCTAACTATTGAGCTTCTCTTTAGATAGGTTCAAGGATAGACAAGCCGACATGGGATCTTGGTAAACACATCAGATCCTTTAAAACGGGGACTGGTACAAAAATACATATAAATCTGAAGTTCCTCCAAGTCATATTCCATGAAATGATAGGGTTATTAATAGCCCACACGAACAAGACTCCCCTTTGTATTGTTTTAGGTCTCATTACAAACCCCTATCCCTGTATACCTTGTTACAATCAACACCACACATTGACGAAAGACGTTAACCAACAATTTAACCAACGCTCAGGGTTTCCAAAGAGGTCGATTTCTTTAAGGGAAATGTCCCTGGTGAGTCATGGTGTTATTGTGTTATGACCTGAATGCAAAATAATGACATGGCTAAGGGTGGTGAGTACATAGTCCAATCTGAATGGATTTTCCTTTATTGGTTGTAAGAGCCCATGGAAATGTATGGTATGACATAAGGGTATATACGATTCAGTGAGCTATAACGTTATGGTATGATATAGGGATATATAAGATTCAGTGAGCTATAACGTTATGGTATGATATAAGGGTATATACGATTCAGTGAGCTATAACGTTATGGTATGATATAGGGATATATAAGATTCAGAAAGATGTGGTATGCTATAGGGATATGAGTCATTGAGATGTATGGTATGATATAGGGATATATATATGATTCAGTGAGATGTGGTATGCTATAGGGATATGAGTCATTGAGATGTATGGTATGATATAGGGATATATATGATTCAGTGGGATGTATGGTATGATATAGGGATATATATATGATTCAGTGAGATGTATGGTATGATATAGGGATATATATGATTCAGTGAGATGTATGGTATGATATAGGGATATATATGATTCAGTGAGATGTATGGTATGATATAGGGATATATATGATTCAGTGAGATGTATGGTATGATATAGGGATATATAAGATTCAGAAAGATGTGGTATGCTATAGGGATATGAGTCATTGAGATGTATGGTATGATATAGGGATATATACGATTCAGTGAGCTATAACGTTATGGTATGATATAGGGATATATAAGATTCAGAAAGATGTGGTATGCTATAGGGATATGAGTCATTGAGATGTATGGTATGATATAGGGATATATAAAATTCAGAAAGATGTGGTATGCTATAGGGATATGAGTCATTGAGATGTATGGTATGATATAGGGATATATATGATTCAGTGAGATGTATGGTATGATATAGGGATATATATGATTCAGTGAGATGTATGATATAGGGATATATATGATTCAGTGGGATGTATGGTATGATATAGGGATATATATGATTCAGTGGGATGTATGGTATGATATAGGGATATATATGATTCAGTGAGATGTATGGTATGATATAGGGATATATATGATTCAGTGAGATGTATGGTATGATATAGGGATATGTATGATTCAGTGAGATGTATGGTATGATATAGAGATATATATGATTCAGTGAGATGTATGGTATGATATAGGGATATATATGATTCAGTGAGATGTATGGTATGATATAGGGATATATATGATTCAGTGGGATGTATGGTATGATATAGGGATATATATATGATTCAGTGAGATGTATGGTATGATATAGGGATATATATGATTCAGTGAGATGTATGGTATGATATAGGGATATATATGATTCAGTGAGATGTATGATATAGGGATATATATGATTCAGTGGGATGTATGGTATGATATAGGGATATATATGATTCAGTGAGATGTATGGTATGATATAGGGATAAATATGATTCAGTGAGATGTATGATATAGGGATATATATGATTCAGTGAGATGTATGGTATGATATAGGGATGTATATGATTCAGTGAGATGTATGGTATGATATAGGGATATATATGATTCAGTGAGATGTATGATATAGGGATATATATGATTCAGTGGGATGTATGGTATGATATAGGGATATATATGATTCAGTGAGATGTATGGTATGATATAGGGATATATATGATTCAGTGAGATGTATGATATAGGGATATATATATGATTCAGTGAGATGTATGGTATGATATAGAGATATATATGATTCAGTGAGATGTATGGTATGATATAGGGATATATATGATTCAGTGAGATGTATGATATAGGGATATATATGATTCAATGGGATGTATGGTATGATATAGGGATATATATGATTCAGTGGGATGTATGGTATGATATAGGGATATATATGATTCAGTGAGATGTATGATATAGGGATATATATGATTCAGTGGGATGTATGGTATGATATAGGGATATATATGAGTCATTGAGATGTATGGTATGATATCCCTATATCATACCATACATCTCACTGACTCTTACATATCCCTAAAGGATATAAAAGAGTCAGTGAGATGTATGGTATCATATGTTGTTATGGCACGGTGCGAAAATGTTTTATCTTATGGTTGGTTTTACTTGTTTAGAATTTGATGAAACACCCAACATTTTATTTGTATTGCAATTCACACGCATATAGCACTTTGCTTGCTTTGTTTCCATTTCAAGTAAGATTATTGGATATAAATTGGAGTAACCCAGTTGCATTAAGACCAGAGATGACACGGTTCACAATCTGGTTGCCAGAAGCAACCAAATGTGTTACTGTGTCTTGCAAATATCTCCATGTAGGGCACACTTGTAACATGTGGCTGAAGCATTAGTCCCACACGTGTTGAAGTGACTGGTATAAATAGCGTTCACCAAGAGAATGGTCCCTCCCACAGGTCCATGACGAGTGTGACTTCGTAGAGCGGCTGGGCTGTGGGGACATGTCCGAGGTTAAGGTCATCTCCGTCTTTGGCAACACGGGCGATGGCAAGTCCCACACCCTCAACCACATCCTCTTTGGGGGCGAGACTGTGTTCTACACCTCCAAGTCCCCCAGCTCCTGTACCGTGGGGGTGTGGGCCGCCTACGACCCCTCCCTCAGTCTGCTAGCCCTGGACACAGAGGGGCTGCTGGGGGCGGCCACCAATCAGAACCAGAGAATGAGACTGCTGCTGAAGGTAACGTCTGCTCCGCCTATCTGCTGTTTAGAAGTTCCTTTGACCAAAAGTCCCATTTTTGACCCAGCTTAGCTACGTCTCCAGTATGCACCTGAACACTTCTGGGACCGTCCCATTGGCCTCATGCAGTACCCCTTATTCACTCTCGACGTAATGTGCCTGCACTTTTTGATAAACAGTATTATGTAGTGGAACTAGAATTGAAATTCCATCTGCCTTGATAGGTCTGTTTGCGTTGCCTTTGGAACGGTGGGAACGGATGACTTTCACAGCCATGCCTCACTATCCACTAACACCCCCCCCCTCCCCGTAAGGTGTTGGCCGTGTCCGACCTGGTGGTGTACCGCACGCGGGCCGAGCGCCTCCACAACGACATGTTCCAGTTCCTCAGCAGCGCCTCGGGGGCCTACCTGAAGCACTTCACCCCAGAGCTGAGGGCCCTGTCCAGCCGCTGCGGCCTGGACGTGCCCCTGTCCTCCCTTGGGCCCGCCGTCATCGTCTTCCAGGAGACCACCCACACCCAGCTGCTGGGACACGGTGAGCAACACTCACACAACCGTGGAGTCCAACTGATACCGTATGAGGACATTTCTTTATAAAGTCTACATTCATCACCAGGAGCTGCATATGGCGTTTATTACAACATGCATTTCCAATGTACTGGAGCTCCATTGGATCACGTTTTAATATCTGGATAGACAGACATAAAATGTGATATTCGCACGCACACACACACACACACACACACGTCTGGGTGGACTGGTTTCTATGTAAACAGAAACCAGTGCTGATCTCAAGGATGAGTCATGGACAGTCAGACCCATCGCACTTCTCTCACCACCACATCCCCGGCCCTGCCTCTCCCTCTCTCTCTCCCCCCTGCCTCCCTCTCTCCCCCCTGCCTCCCTCTCTCTCCCCTGCCTCCCTCTCTCTCCCCTGCCTCTCTCTCCCCCCTGCCTCCCTCTCTCCCCTGCCTCCGTCTCTCTCCCCCCTGCCTCCCTCTCTCTCCCCCCTGCCTCCCTCTCTCTCTCTCCCCTGCCTCCCTCTCTCTCTTCCCTGCCTCCCCCTCTCTCCCCCCTGCCTCCCTCTCTCTCCCCCCTGCCTCCCTCTCTCCCCCCTGCCTCCCTCTCTCTCCCCCCTGCCTCCCTCTCTCCCCTGCCTCCCTCTCTCTCTCTCCCCTGCCTCCCTCTCTCTCTCTCCCCTGCCTCCCTCTCTCCCCTGCCTCCCTCTCTCTCCCCCCTGCCTCTCTCTCCCCCCTGCCTCCCTCTCTCCCCTGCCTCCCTCTCTCTCCCCCCTGCCTCCCTCTCTCTCTCCCCCCTGCCTCCCTCTCTCTCCCCCCTGCCTCCCTCTCTCTCTCCCCTGCCTCCCTCTCTCTCTCCCCTGCCTCCCTCTCTCTCTCCCCTGCCTCCCTCTCTCTCCCCCCTGCCTCCCTCTCTCCCCCCTGCCTCCCTCTCTCTCCCCTCTGCCTCCCTATCTCCCCTGCCTCCCTCTCTCCCCTGCCTCCCTCTCTCTCTCCCCCCTGCCTCCCTCTCTCTCCCCCCTGCCTCCCTCTCTCTCCCCTCTGCCTCTCTCTCCCCTGCCTCCCTCTCTCCCCTGCCTCCCTCTCTCTCCCCCCCTGCCTCCCTCTCTCCCCCCTGCCTCCCTCTCTCCCCCCTGCCTCCCTCTCTCTCCCCCCTGCCACCCTCTCTCCCCTGCCTCCCTCTCTCCCCTGCCTCCCTCTCTCACTCCCCCCTGCCTCCCTCTCTCTCCCCCCTGCCTCCCTCTCTCTCCCCTCTGCCTCTCTCTCCCCTGCCTCCCTCTCTCTCTCCCCTGCCTCCCTCTCTCTCCCCCCCTGCCTCCCTCTCTCCCCCCTGCCTCCCTCTCTCTCCCCCCTGCCACCCTCTCTCCCCTGCCTCCCTCTCTCCCCTGCCTCCCTCCTCTCACTCCCCCCTGCCTCCCTCTCTCTCCCCCCTGCCTCCCTCTCTCCCCTGCCTCCCTCTCTCACTCTCCCCCCCCTGCCTCCCTCTCTCTCCCCTCTGCCTCTCTCTCCCCTGCCTCTCTCTCCCCCCTGCCTCCCTCTCTCTCCCCCCTGCCTCCCTCTCTCTCCCCCCCTGCCTCCCTCTCTCTCCCCCCTGCCTCCCTCTCTCCCCCCTGCCTCCCTCTCTCCCCTGCCTCCCTCTCTCTCCCCCCTGCCTCCCTCTCTCTCCCCCCTGCCTCCCTCCCTCTCTCCCCTGCCTCCCTCTCTCTCCCCCCTGCCTCCCTCTCTCTCCCCCCCTGCCTCCCTCCCTCTCTCCCCTGCCTCCCTCTCTCTCCCCCCTGCCTCCCTCTCTCTCCCCCCTGCCTCCCTCTCTCTCCCCCCTGCCTCCCTCTCTCCCCTGCCTCCCTCTCTCCCCTGCCTCCCTCTCTCTCCCCCCTGCCTCCCTCTCTCTCCCCCCTCCCTCTCTCTCCCCCCTGCCTCCCTCTCTCTCCCCCCTGCCTCCCTCTCTCTCTCCCCTGCCTCCCTCTCTCTCCCCCCTGCCTCCCTCTCTCTCCCCCCTGCAGAGTCCCTGGTGGCGGGCCACGCCGACACTCTGCTCCAGCGGCGCTTCCACGACCTGGGCCTGGTCACGGAGGCCTTCAGCTCCATGCAGTACGTGGGCACCCAGACCGTGGCCCCGCCCACCGACTACAGCCTGCTGCTGGAGGCGGTCCGGCAGCAGGTGCGCAACACGCACACCCGCTCGCCGCGCCAGCCCGCCATTGTGTTCCGCGCCCTGGAGGTAAGCTCCGTCTGCACGCGCCAGGAGGGCTTCTGCCGCTCATCGAATCCCATCAAAAAAGTCAATCAAAAGGCAAACATCAGAAACACCTCATCAGCTGGTCCGACGGGTTGCGGTCGAATAGTGATTTTTGCTTAGAAAGGTTCCTAACTGAGTGAAATGACCCAGAAGTATCTTAAGTGGCAGCCATGATAAGAGCCGTTGGATCCTCTAAATGCTAAGGTGCTTCATGCTCGTTGAGGCAAGCATGTTGTAGTCCGCAACAAACACCCACAAGCTTCCAGCTTTTTAGGGGATGACCGTGTGCATACCTGCTGGGGACCGCTTAGAGAGCTCAGCAGGTCAAAAGCAGCTGTTTCAGAGATGTCCAACAAGCTTTTTCTGCTAATTTGTTTGCAGAAAATCGGTTCAATTGATAGTAACTCCAGGACCACAACTAAATTGACTTATCAATAACCCTTGAATAAAAACATGCCAGATCCTTAGCTAATGCACTTAATGGTTCAGGACTGCCTCTGCCTAGTCATTTGAATAGCTGATGAGATAGAATTATAAAGTGTAGTGGACTGTATCATTGTCTCCACTGGGTTGTGCAGAGCTCTGACACTGTAACCCCACCCTGTTGCCCCTCCAGGCCCTAAGCAAGCGCTTCTGCGGGGAGATCTCGGACGACCTCATCACTCTCCACTTCTTCCCCGACGAGTACTTCACCTGCTCCTCCGTCTGCCTCAGCTGCAAGTAAGTCCTCTCTGGTCTCCTGTCCACTTCCACTGCTCCATTCAGACAAGCAGCCATTACCTATTTGGGCTTTAAAAGAGGCCATCACATCGGGAAATTGGTTAGAAATAGCAAAGGCATCCACCAGCTATCAGTGAGTGAAATGTGCTGTGAGAATAATGAATAATGTTTGAAAACAGTTGAGAGTTGACTGCGCCTACCTATGTATGAGCCAATTACAATTTTAAACTACTCCCAGCTAATTTCGGAACAATAAAAGCATATTTTCTGTGATTGGTTCGGGGAATCTGTCTTGCCTTTCAATCAAAGATGCGTGAGATGCAACACTTCT